>JAKCPI010023873.1:0-12273 GCA_023213315.1 Euborellia annulipes | reverse complement strand
CTCAGGCCATTTAAGACTTTAGACGATAACCGTTGTAAGTAATATATAATATTGTGGGTTCAGGCATTTCTATTTAAGCCATCTGGTATCCAAATGGCTTAAATAAAATCATCGGACTGCCTGGGTCCGAACCCGCGACGTTTGGTATAGGAGGTAGGCACGCTACCTACTACGCCAAACTCGGGGGCTTAGTAAAAGTCTTATATGGGCTGAGTTGCCGAAAAGACAGAGTGAATGTGTGTGAGTTTGAGTGTGAATGAGAAAGAAGTGTGAGTGTTAAAAAAAAAAATAAAAAATAATAATAATAATAATAATAAAAATCTGGTGTGACTGGCGCACAGCACACAACTTTCTCTTACCTTCGGTAATCGAATGTTGTGTTCTGTGCTTGTCACACCAGATTTTTTGTGTCGACATATATTTAGTTCCCGACAGTACGGAACATTTGAATTCAGATGTAAAATTTATAAGTGTGGGAAAATATTTATATTTTGTTACTATGGCAACCATTTCTCCTATCTTCCCTATGAAATACAAGAGTAAAGTGGTCTTCAGAAGATTTCAATCGCAAAATGAGAATATACATTTTAAAGAGCATCTAAAAAATAATTGATTTTTGAATTTTAAAAAAAATCGTTGCAGCAAATTTTGAGAAAATCGAAAAAAACTGAAAAAGTACATCAGTAAAGTACTAGTACTCTTTGGCCGATTTTGATTAAAAGCTTATTTTTCCGGTCCCGGGGGTTGTTTAACTTAAATATAAAATTTCAACCTCGTAGCTCAATTCCTTCATCCTTAAAATTGAACACACACCCACCCACACACCCACCCACACACCCACAGACAGACCATGTCGCGAAAACCACTTTTTTGGATTCAGGGGACCTCAAAACGTGAAGATCTATCAAAATCTCGACATCGAATTTTTGACATGAATCCAATACTTTCTCACTATATATATATTACATATATACATAGGTAAGAGAAAGTAAAAATATTAATTTTTTTTTAATCATCATACTATAATATAAAGCGCTAGCGGCTGACTTCCTGTCCCTGTGTGTATGTGCCTATCAGGGCGCTGATTGGTCAGAATAAAGGGAAGTTGAGTCACAGAGGGAAATTTAAAACTAACTCAGAGAGGGAAATTTAAAAATTTCCAAACAGTAAGAATAAAGTTGATGCATTTGCTCGCCTTCGGCTTTGAGACTATTATATTTAGTATTTTTTTTTTTTTTTTTTTTTTGATAGTTTGATAGTCTCTTAATATATAATAAATATACGGAAAATTTTCGTTGGTGGTTAAATGGTATATTGTGCCCCCTAGACTCGGATAGGACTTTCTGTAAAGGTCTACCTTTATCCTGGGTTGCCGGCTCAATGTCAAATCTATATAAGTCTGTTTGCCATCGTATCGTCTGAGGGGTTATCGTCCCTCTGGATATCTCCAGGAATTTAGAAACGAAATTTTCAATGTTGATTTATAAATCAAGAAAAACCACGTGACATTTTAGTCTCCTATGCAAAATGGTATGGGAATGTACCATATATAAAAAAAAAGGACAGCTGAGATCCCCTTAATAAATCATAAAAGGATTAATAAGTTGAGCTTAAAAGGGGGTAAAATTAAAAAATAAGAACTAGTTAATTAATCAGTTGGTTAGTGATTAATAATAAGAATTATGTGATAATTAGTGGGTTTTTTTTCTGACTGTATTATCATTCATTTTAGCCATATGCCATCTCTATATATCTCTCTCTCTCCTATGCGTTTAACCCCATTTTGGGTGGGGAGAGTCGGCTCTGAGGGGCTATCGTATCATATATCCGCGGTGAGCCGGAAAGCCTTTTATTCACTAACCTCCCCCCTTGCCATGCCACCATATTGCATCGACAGGGTGCATTCTTTCTCCTAGTTCAGGTATTACTTGTGGTTGAGTTCACTTAAACTTCCCTCGTTAGGCGGATTTACTTCCAATCTCTCCTCCTATTCAATTTATTTTACACGCCCCAAATAGATATGTCTAAAAGAAAAAACTTGTTTTTTGGACAATTTATTTTAATCAAATTCAACTGGGTCATGTGATCTGAGCAGAATTATATAATAAAAAAAAAAAACTGTAATACAATTATTATACTTTTATGTAAGCTATTCATATCATTGAGTCCACCAAAAATAACTAACAATTGATTAGCACATAAAATTATTTTACTGGCATAAATATTTGGCTAAAAATACTTTGTTCGTTCGTCGCGAAAGCGTGGAGGTCCTGGTTCGACTCCAGGGGCGCAATTTTTGACCAATCAAACACAAACTCATCTCGCAAATTTGCTTTATTAAAAATAAGTTGATTAAATATGGGATACTCTCAATCTTATGTTTACTAACCCTTTAGGCAGAAGTAGAGAATTCATTTCACAGACTGTGGTTAGTTTTTTGTGCTAAGCGAAATTATGTCGGCTACCAATTAATTTAAATTAATATTAATGGGGGCAAAATTACTTTAAATGTCAAAAATTACTAAAATAAAAATCACTTTTGAAAAATTGATGTATTTTCTAAAATTACGATTAATATAATCTTTTTTTACGGATTGATTATTTTTTAGTAAGGACATTGAACTACTTGACTGTATGGCATGCATGAAGGAGAGTCTGGATTCTTTAAAATTGACTAAAACAAAACGATTGCACTCCGTCACCAATCTAGTTAGAATTAAGTAGATGCATGCAGAATCAATATGTTACAATTTTATGAAAAAATTGTCATTCAAGAACCTCATAATTAAATTAGTTATCTTCACAAGTAATACAAATAGTTTATATTATCAAATATTTATACCGATAAATATATTGAAACATATCACCTAGTGTTTGTAAATAATTTTACCTAAACACCAGTGGGAGTCTGATAAGGAAATAAGAAATATCAAGATCTATCTTCGCCAAAATGAGACACCTATGCTGCAGAGATCTACCATCGCTACAAAAATTAGGACAATGGAGTGCTGTGTGTTCCCTGTTTTAATCTATGGAATGGAGGCCTGGACATTGACCAGAGTAGCAGAAAAAAAATCATCATTTGAAATGTGGACCTATAGACGGCTATTGAGAATTTTCCTTAATATATTTTTTTAATATCAATGTATCCAAAATTCTTGAATATAGGCTATTGAGAATATTGGACCAAGTGACCAATCCTGAAGTTTTACGCCGCATCAGAAACGAGATAGAACTGCTCCTCAAGAGAAAAAAATTGGAATATTTTGGTCGTCATGAGGAATCTAACAAAGTACAAAATCCTTCAAATGAGGCAAGGGAAGAAAACGAGTTCCATTTCGCGAGTGGTGTGGCTTTCTTAAGTGGAATTGTTTCGAAGAAATAAGGCGTCATTCGCTATGATAGCAAATGTTCGAAGTGTAGCACTTGAAGAAGAAGAATGAACCACATAATGTATTCCTTACAAAAAATTAAAATCCCACATATTTAACAGGACTACCAAGATTTTGAATTCGTGCGATTGTTGCGTACTAGATGAAACATATTTTGATTTTGCCTGAACATGTTTCTATTTGAAATATTAAGGTATAATAGAATAGTAAATAATAGAGATGTTTCGTTTATGATCTTGTTTGGCAACAGAGACCATTTAGACATCGTTCAAATTCTCTAAACTGGAGTAGCAGTAAGAGGATTTTTTCAGCATTCATAGGAAGTTTACGTCTTAAATAGTCAAATGCAGGATAAATTAAAATAATGGTAGTATTTTATTTTCAGGAATTTATTTCTGGCGACAGTGTGTGGATTCATATTTTCTAAAATTTCATCGCACTGGATGGGAAGCACAAAATGTGAGATCTCTACCCCTAAGCTACGGTCCAAGGTCTTAACTAATAAAAATAATATTTTTTTTTAAGTTCTACTATTGTCAAGAAAGGATAAAAAAAATATATAAGCTTATATATATATATTTTTTATCCCTTAAATTAATGTATTCTCGCTTGTTGGTTTATCTTTTTAATTTTCGCCATTTCTCTTGTTCTGATCTGATTTCTTTCTTTCATTAAAAACTTTTTTTTTTATTAAATAAATGTTTTGACATTTTTTTAATTTATTTTTTATCGTCTTTTTCTTAATAATAAAAGCAGCGGGGAAGATAAAAAATTAATTTACCATGATGATTGATTATATTAAAAAAAAAAAAATTTCTTTATTTTTAAAATTAATTAATACTAAAAGATTAATTAATGGGTGGGGGAGGGGGTTGTTTCTGAACCCTGGTTTCAAATAACGGTCTGAGGTGGCGACGCGTAAAAACGCGGCCTGAGATTGGCCATCTGCTCTGAACATCTGTGTAATTTAGCTGTAATAGTCGGCGAGAGTGACCACGGGTCCATTACGGCGTAATGACAGGGCGCGTTTGTTTGCTTAAGAACCCCCGGGTCTCGTCTCCCTCCCTCTTCTCCCCTATCTCGCAAATATTATTATTAGCCGATGCTTTGGAGAGTGAGAAAAAAATTTAATAATAACAAAGCGATGGTTTTTAATATAAAATTATAGACCCTTATTATTATTTAAGTTGAGAGATTGATGGTAATCAAAATTGATAAAGAGTGTCATTATTTTTTTTTTTTTAATAACACCCTTCTCTTTCTATTTAAACCATATTTATTCAGGCCATATTTTTTTAAAGTCTTGTAACACTTAGGATCAATTTTTGATCTTTATATTATAGAGAACTGGTATTTCACAGGACCCCAGGAGTTCTCGAAAAGAGTGATGAATTCTATTCAGGAAAATATTGTTTTTCTACATCAGAAGCAATAAAGACATGAGAATAATCAAGAATAGATAAGCAATTTCAATAATAATAAATGTTAATAAATGAATAAATAAAAACTGAAAAAGTTCATCAGTAAAGTTCTAGTACTCTTTGGTCAATTTTGTTCAAAAGATTCATGTCACGTCCCAAGGGGGTGCCTAACTCAAATATAAAATTTCAACCCCCTAGCTCTTTTCGTTCTTGAGATATTTTGTTCACAAACACACACAGACAGATAGTCGCGAAAACCACTTTTTGGATTCAGGGGACCTCAAAACGTGTATATCCGTCAAAATCTCGACATCGAAATTTTGACATGAATGCAATACTTTCTCTCTATATATATTAACATATATAGAGGTAAGAGAAAGTAAAAATTAAATTAAACATTACATTAATAAAATTAAATTATCACCAAGCTTAGATATATGAATTTTCCAAAAATTAACAACACCTAAAAAAATCCCATTTTCCTGGATGCCTACAATTAATCAAGAATTATATAATTGTTTAAATGAAATAATAGTCTATAATTGGGTGATTCTGTGGTTTATAGTAAAAAAAAATAAAACAATGAAATAATCATATAAGAAAACGCATGTTGCTGCTTTAATATTAACCCTAGAAGTTATCATAATTAAGCTTAATATTTATAAATATTCAAAAAATCCCATTTTCCTGGGTGCCTACTATTTCATCATAGAGGATAGATATATAAATTTATATGATGATGAAGTGATTTGGTGCCCACGGGGCGTGGTGTAGAGGTTAGAGTGCTAACCTCATATACCAAACGTCGCGGGTTCGGACCCCAGGCAGTCCTATGATTTTATTTAAGCCATCTGGATACCAGATGGCTTAAATAAAAATGCCTGGACCCTAATATATATAAATTCATAAATAACGGTTATCGTAAATGTTATATGGCCTGAGCTGCCGAAAAGACAGTGTGAATGTGTGTGTGAGTGTGAGTGTGAATGAGAAAAAAGTGTGAATGTTTTTTTTATAAAAAAAAAAAAGTGATTTGGTTCAAATGAATGAGTCTCTTTAATAAAAAAGAACAAATAGGCTATTAATTAAATATTAAAATAAGATTGATAATCTATATATATAAAAATGAAATGGGAAAAATGTATGTATGTAAATATGTATGTATATGTTCTATAGAAATCCACAATTTCCAATGAATCCATTTGAAATTAAGTATACATATAGTATATGGCTCTGGGAGTAACGTAGTAATAATTTGAATCTCTTAAATGTTTTGGAAAATTAATTATAATCAAATTTCTTCAATATGGGAACACAAAATCAACAAATTGGCTAGAAATTAGAGAGCGTCCTTTATGCTATGTGAACCAGCTTCCTACCTGACTATGGGCTGGGGGTGGGGGCTACGCAGCAGTTGAAAAACGAAGAGAGGATGCAGGTGACTGACCCTTTAAACAGTCATAAACAGACCCTTTTGTGCTGTTCCCAATAGGTACCCTCGCCTCGCTTGAATATAAGATCCTTCCTTAACATCTTAACACTTGCATTGCAACAAGAAATATCCCAAATTGGGAATAAACTTGCTCGCCGAAGGCGAGCAGGTCCAGGGGCGCAGCCCCTGGCTAGGCGGAAAGCCCGCCGAAGGCGGGCTTTGCGACTAGTAAAATATATACCAGTAAATTAAAAAAAAAAATGTTTGAAAGCTCTCATGATAAAATCATTAGAAGCCTCGAAATATTATATTTAGTAAATTAAATGGATAATAATGATATTTTCGATAAATGCAAGCAAATATTTTTCTAATAAGTAATGAGTCAGTTTATCATTTCCACACATTATGACAATTCCCTAGATAAAAAAATTTGTTAAGTTAAGAAAATTGATTAGGTTTCTGTTAAGTTGTGTTTGTATGTTAATAGCCATAAATTATATTAAAAATATATACGATCTTAAATTCATGGCATAATAAATCAGGAATTATATAATTTTAAATTTGTACTAATTATTTAAATAATATAATTAAGGAATTGTGTTGTGTATTTGTATGGAATGAATGTGTCTACGGATGAGTGCTGTCATTTATCTAAAATAACCTTATTAATAATTATATCTACCAATATATTTTATTAAAATATTAATATTTATTTATTTATAAATGCTACTCACACATTTGAGAAGAAAATTTCGATGAGAATATTGAAGACAAGGAAAGAACACAACACAAAAAAAAATTAAACGTCAGAATATCACAAGACCAATTTCAACTTGAACCAACGAGTATAAAAAAAGGCAAAGAGTAAATATAAAGGCAGAGAGTTTAGAAAAGAGAAAGGAAGCTGGCATGAAGACAATAACTTTTGATCAGGAATTTAAATATTAATAAAATTTAATTAAATAATTAAAATACCACTATTATAATAAATAATAAAAAAAAAATTAAATAGAAAAATATATTTTTTAGGAATAGAATAAAATCTCCACTTTTTTTTTCGAAAATCATTTTTTTGTATTTTCTGTTGAAAAATATCATTCTCCTTATGCCCTGAACTGGAGAAGAGCGTAATTCAAATTTTTCAGTTCGAAAAGTTTTTTTTTTTCTTTTAAAAACACTCATAATTTTTTTCATTCACACTCACACTCACATTCACACAGTCTTTTCGGCAACTTAGGCCATTTAAGACTTTTGACGATAACCGTTATTATTTATAATATCTATTGGGGGTCCAGGCATTTCTATTTAAGCCATTTGGTATCCAAATAGCTTAAATAAAATCATCTGTCTGCCTGGGGTCCGAACCCGCGACGTTCGGTATGGAAAGTAGTTTAACAGTGGCTCTAACAATGACAATGAAATGTTTTTTTTTGGAACCCGCGGCTTTAGGTTAGCACGCTAACCTCTACGCCAAACCCCGAGGGCGTTAGGCACTTTGCTAATTAGAACGTCGATATATGTATATTAACATATACATATAGGTAAGAGAAAATAAAATGCATTTTATTTGAATGAAAATAAAAATGAAAGCGATCCAGGCGCATTCTTTCATTGCAATGTTATCCATCTCATTGTGAGAGAGCTATAAAAGATATTCACTACTCTAGTACTAGTTATATTGAATAATACCCGTTCCAACAAAATTATTATTTATGCAGAATCGTTTTTACTACTACTCCATACTGTTAATAAAAAATATATAATCTAGGTTTAATTGTTTTTTTGTTGTTTCCCCCCTGCGACGTTTAGCTGCACATAATGCCAGAGATTCCAAGTGCATCCGTTTAATTACGTAAATGGTAATAAATCACCGGCTGTTAATAATGTTGAACATTTCATAATCATACATACATGGGATAATAGACATAATGAGCAGAGAATGAGAGCCGTGCTTAATCTGCGGGGACGGAGGTCAGAGGTCCATTTACCTGCAACAAAAATAATTATTTTTTAATCAATAAAAGCCAAATCAAAACAAATGGGATGGAATTTTTTATATAAACAATAAAAAAATTATCAATTGCAAGTGGTTGCCAATTTATTTAATAATGAAGGGATAAATAAATTTAGTATGAAAAATAATTAGCGTACGCATTGCAAGCTTTTTGTTTTTATGGTACAATTGAGACTAAAAATGAATAAAAATATTCCCATGTTTATAAATTTTACATCTTGAATTTTAATATATCGGCGGAAATTAAATATGTCGACACAAAAAATCTGGAGTGACAAGCACAGAACGCCCACATCAGTCACACCAGATTTTTTTATTTATTGAATAATTTCTTTACGTAAGATTGAGCATTTCGACATAATATATATTTTTATAGACGATATCCCTTTTCATAAGTTTTTTTTATTAACTAGCCGAGCCGCCCGCCTTCGGCTTCCCCACCCTGGGGGGGGGGGGCAGCTGGCTCGGACCCGCCTGAAGCGAACTCTCGCCTTTTCTTAATTATGAGAAGTTTCACATCTAGACAGGGGTGCTTCGTCTCCCTAGAATCCCCTCAGCTGGCTCTGACCCGCCTGCGGCGGATCTTCGCCTTTTCTTTTTTTTTAACACTCACACTTTTTCTAATTCACACTCACACTCACACACACATTCACACAGTCTTTTCAGCAACTTAGGCCATATAACACTTTGACGATAACCGTTATATTAATAATAAATATATTTGGTATCCAAATGGCTTAAATAAAATCATCGGACTGCCAGGGATCCAAACCCGCGACCCTTGTTAGGCAAGGCCAGGACGCTAAGACCTCCACCAAGCCCGCGGGCCACCTTTTCTTAATCACGAAAAAAAAAAAAAATTATCATTACTATATTTCAATCGAGGGCCTGCTTGAGGATTCGTTTACATTCTTACATTACATCAATGTAAAGAATACATAAATATTTTCTATGGGAGAAATCATAACTTTAGGAATTAATAACTCAAAAATTTATAGGAATTTCGGGATGAAAATAATTTTCCTGTAATCCGTAGAAGGTCCTCTTTAAGCATATAAAATTTCATTTAAAATTCCAACGGAAAGTTGCCTAAATACACCGTGACAGACAGACGGACATTAGCGAATTACATAAATAAATTTTCTTTCAGATGAAAGACTTTTTGGGCAATATAAATGAAAACACATAGGGTCGATAACTCGTTTTCAATGACTTCACATAATCTCTATATATTTGATATTATCTTTAATAAATGTATTCAAAAAAAAAAAAAAAAAAAAAATCTATTTGTAAAGGTCAAATGGTAACCACAAAAGAAATTTTATTTTAATATCTCTATTAGTTAGTAAATAAAACAAAAGATATAAAAATAAATTTCAATTAAGGTCAGTTATAATTTTCTTTTTTTTCTATCTCTCTCTCTTTGGGTCAATGTGATTAAAATGGAAGGTCTTGAAATTTTACCTTGATTCCGAGTTGAGTTGGAGGTAGATTGTGTGTTATTGTTATCTAACGGAAAACCTTGCGGGAACCAAAGTCAAATTTAATATGTATGTGTGAGTGAGTGTGTGATTCTCTCTCTCTATCTCTCTCTCTTCCGTTTTATACATTTTACTTTTAAATAAATAAATGATTCTCAGGTGTGTGTATTTTTAAACATTTCCCTCTTCATTAAAAATTCGTTCTATTTTTTCAAGTCTTATACAAATAAATATATAGAGAAGGAATTTTATACATGAAGTTGTAAAAAAAAGATCAAATAAATTGAATATAAAAAGTAAAAATTTGGAAGAAAATAATTAATTAGAAGATATCTAGGAAAATCATTCGTCGGTCAAGTGGGTTGCCTACCAACCAGGAAGTAAAAGCGGACGCTTTTATGCAATCCATGACCTAATTATTTTTACTTTCGCTTGTTTGTTTATATATAAAAAAAAAATGCATTCATATCACAAATCGACGTTGATGGAAATACACGTTTTTAGTCCGTTTTGAGTCAAACAAAACGCCTGTCCTGCTTTATTGAACATACACGTTCACACATCAAGAATAGCCATCTAATAAAGAACCAATCATCATTTTGTATTTTATAATGTTATGGGGTACGATTTTATTTTGTATCAATTTTTGTTGGTATCATTTTCTTTTTGTGAAACTTTTATTACTGTCGGTTTTGTTTGTAGTATGTAATTTCTAGTGTATTATTTTTTCGCTGATCTATATTTTATATTATTATTTATTTTTGATGTATATAATTTGTAAAAAGGTTGTTTTTGGCATGGCTGTAGGTCGAAAGCCAAATAAATGAAAAAAAGCACACGTTGAGGTCCGTTGAGTCCAAAAAAGTGGGTTCCGCAATATGATCTGTTTGGGTGTGTATCTGTCAGTCTGGCTGTGTGTCTGTGTTCAAATCATGAAGAAATTAAGCTACGAGGTTGAAATTGTATATTTAAGTTAGACATTCCCTTGTGGCGTGAAAATAGGCTTTTGAGCAAATTCGGCCAAAAAGTACTAGTAATTTACTGATGTACAGTGAGCGCCACAATTAAGCCCCCACCTGATAGCTAGAGCCTTAAGAATATGGTATAGTATTATATATGGTGATTAGTGAAATAATTTTAATGATCGAAAAGGTAAAACGTAAAAATCTGGTACAGATGATTATGTTTTATCTTTTCATAGTTAAATTATTTCACTGTATACTATATCTCTCAACTATCAGATGGGGACTTAATTGCGGCGCTCACTGTACTTTTTCAGTATTTTTTTTTTTTTTGATTTTCTCAAAATTCGCTGCAACGATTTTGATTAAAATTCAAAAAATCACATTTTTTAGATGCTCTTTAAAATGTATATTCTCATTTTGCCCTTGAAATCTTTTGAAGCTCACTTCACTCTTGTACTTCATAGGAAAGATGGGAGAAATGGTTGCCATGGTAATTGTTTATAGTCATAAAATCATTTGGACTGCCTCAGATCCGGAACCCTGATCCTTGGTATAGAAGGCAAGCACGCTACCAACATACCAAGCTCGAGGTCAATTTTAAATTTGAATGTTGTCGGAAACTAATATATATGGACACAAAAAATCTGGTGTGACAAGCACAGAAAACAACTTTCAATTACCAAAGGTAGTCGTGTGCTTTTCAACTATCACACCAGATTTTTTTACATTTATGAATTGGTAAATATTTTAAATTAATTTTTTGAAGAAACTTCTCTTTTTGAACTTTAAAAGTTCAATTCATTAAGTTTTTTAAACTATAAATTGAATTTTAAAGTATTAATTAATTATAAAGTTTATAATTATTTGTTCTCTCTTACTTTCTATACTATAGCAAATGTGGTTGTTGTTGATGTTGTTGTTTTTGTTGTTTAGGTGCTTAAATTATAAAGAGGGAATGCGGAGAGTTAAGAGGCATTTTGCTAGGCGCTTAAAACTAAATTGAGTTATTCGATGGCTTTGATAAGTTCTCGAGGGCCGCAAATCGGATTACGTCAACCGACATTCAGATATAATAAATAAAGAAGTGTTAATGAGGCCCAAGGGCTTATTCGTGCCTTCCTCCCAACCCTACCTCACCATCAACTGCCCTTTGGGCCAATTAACCGTCTGCCAGGAGGATGATTAATTCCTTCACTCGTCCCCTTTGAGCCTTTAAAACACTAGAATTATTTATTAAACCCAAGGGAGTTACGGTTAATTGGCTTATTGAATTGGAACGATATGATGACATCACATATCTTAACAAACTCTTTATAAATTACCTAAACGCCATTTAGAAATGATTAATTAAATAATATTTTTTTTTAATTTTTGGTTAATAAATCACCTACTTGATTAGGATGAAGAAACCGACCCTAAACTTTGAGGGCGAATTTTTTTAGGCGAATATTAATATGTTTTACTTTCTCGTATATGAAATAGAGAAAGTACCGTATTTTAAACTTCAAAAAATTCGACCTCGAGATTTTGATTATTCTCATGGTTTTAGACTTTCCTCAGTAAAAAAA
>JAKCPI010023872.1:0-15582 GCA_023213315.1 Euborellia annulipes | reverse complement strand
AAAACTAGCCCTCAGGGCATGGCGTAGAGGTTAGCGTGCTAACCTCGTATACCAAACGTCGCGGGTTCGGACCCCAGGCAGTCCGATGATTTTATTTAAGCCATTTGAATACCAAATGGCTTAAATAAGAATGCCTGGACCCCAATTTATTTTTATTTATTTATTTATTGTACTGCTTTTAATAGCCGTAGCTAATAGCAAGGGTTATTTTGTTGATTACAATTTTTCCACAAGTACAAAAACAAAAAACAAAACAAATAGAGAAAATGGAAACGGTTCCAGGTTACACATTCTATATACATTATTTATTTATTCATACAAAATGAACGATCGCACTCGCATCGGCTCGGTAACAAAATGGCAAAGATCACTCAGATGTGGCCAAAGCATAGACACCAAGTCCCTACCCCCCAGGAACCGCACTCTTATTCCCTCGTAGGTCTTCTTCCTTTCCAAGGTTGCAGAGGGAACAGATTTCATCTGGGCTGATCTTATGGGAGTTTCCATCGGTGAAGAAATATATGCGTCTTTTATTGGCTGTTCTTGCTTCGTGGAGAAATCTTCTCTTCCTCAGCGACGCACCCAGCGAGAGGATCGCTCCCTGACCAAAATCCAGGTCCCTGTACCGCCAAACATATCTTGACTCGGCGAGGTGCTCTCCAACCTTCATGTAATAGTAAAAGAGCAAATCTTCAGGCGAGGGCCATAGTTTTATTTTTTATATTTTTTGCCCGCAGAGGACGCACACTTATGTCATTCCTCGGGGGTGGGCGATTAGCGAGATAATTTTATTACTGATGTACTTTTTCAGTTTTTTTTTTCGATCTTCTCAAAATTCGCTCAAACGATTTTGATTAAAATTCAAAAATCAATTATTTTTTAAATGCTCTTTAAAATATATATTCTCATTTGCTCTTGAAATCTTTTGAAACACACTTTACTCTTTTTTTTTTTTTTTTTTTTTTTTTTTGTTTTTTTTTTAAAACATTCACACTTTTTTCTCATTCACACACACATTCACACTGTCTTTTCGGCAGCTCAGGCCATATAAGACATTTACGATAACCGTTATTGAATAAATATACATATATAGGGTCCAGGCATTTTTATTTAAGCCATCTGGTATCCAGATGGCTTAAATAAAATCATCGGACTGCCTGAGGTCCGAACCCGCGACGTTTGGTATATGAGGTTAGCACGCTAACCTCTACACCACGCCCCGCGGGCCACTTTACTCTTGTACTTTATAGAAAAGATAGGAACAATGGTTGCCATGGTAACAAAATATAAATTTATACATTTTACATCTTTAATTCTTGCCCTTGGGGCATGGCGTAGAGGTTAGCGTGCTAACCTCATATACCAAACGTCGCGGATTCGGACCCCAGGCAGCCCGATGATTTTATTTAAGCCATTTGGATACCAAATGGCTTAAAAATTTCAATCATTCTCTCAGGGAACAGTTGGTCAAGACGCTGATATTTCCATATTTTGACTATGGTTGTGTGGTGTACAATGGTCTATCAATGGAGCTGAACCTAAAACTTCAAAGAGCCCTAAACTCATGTGTTAGATTTGTAAGGGATGTTAGGAGGGAAGAGCGCATTACTCCGTATCTCAAGGACTTAAATTGGCTCTCAATTTCTAATCGCCGAAAGTACTTTCTCGGATGTCTCCTGCATAAAACTCTTAGTACGGATTGTCCATCTTACCTGCGCTCTCTTTTCACGTACAAGTCTGCAATTGCGTGATAATGTCTAGTCATATTTTATTTATTTAACTTACTCTTTGCCAACTTAACTGTGATAAAGTATAGTCTAGTCATTTTTGTCCTCTGTCAAATAAACTTTGATAAATTTTTGTCTAGTCATTTTACTTTTTGTCAATTCTACTGTGATAAATTTTATGGCTGGTCATTTTTCTTTTTGCTAATACCACTGTGATAAATTTTATGTCTAGTCATTTTTATTTTTGCCTATTCTACTGTGATAATCTATGTCTAGTCATTTTATCTTGCAATCTTAACTGTGATAGTCATCTAGTCATTTTTCTTTTTTGTCGGAGCGATTATGCTGATTGTTTCCTGAATGTGATTGAATTATGGACGGGGGAAGAGATTGGAGATCTGTATGAACTTTTGTGTATCCTATAAATATGTATGTAACCTCTTAATGTAAGAAATATGTTCCAGGGAACATTGTTCCAGAACATCTCATTTTTTACTTTCTCTTACCTCTATATATATGTTAATATATAGAGAGAGAAAGTATTGGATTCATGTCAAAAATTCGATGTCGAGATTTTGATGGATCTTCACGTTTTGAGGTCCCCTGAATCCAAAAAAGTGGTTTTCGCGACATGGTCTGTCTCTGTGTGTGTGTGTGTGTGTGTGTGTGTGTGTGTGTGTGTGTGTGTGTGTGTGTGTGTGTGTGTGTGTGTGTGTGTGTGTGTGTGTGTGTGTGTGTGTGTGTGTGTGTGTGTGTGTGTGTGTGTGTGTGTGTGTGTGTGTGTGTCTGTGTGTGTGTCTGTGAACAAAATATCTCAAGAACGAAAAGAGCTAGGAAGTTGAAATTTTATATTTAAGTTAGGCACCCCCATGGGACGTGACACGAAGCTTTTGAACAAAATCGACCAAAGAGTACTAGTACTTTACTGATGCACTTTTTCAGTTTTTTTCGATTTTCTCTAAATTTGCTCCAACGATTTTTTTTTAAATTCAAAAATCAATTATTTTTTAGATTCTCAATAAAATGTATATTCTCATTTTGTCATTGAAATCTTCTGAAGACCACTTTACTCTTGTACTCCATAGAAAAGATAGGAGAAATGGTTGCCTTGGTAACAAAATATAAATATTTTCACATATAAATTTTACATCTTGAAAATCGAATATACTGTACTGTCGGAAACTAAATACATGTCGACACAAAAAATCTGGTGTGACAAGCACAGTACACAACTTTTGATTACCGAAGGTAAGAGAAAGTTGTGTGCTGTGCGCCAGTCACACCAGATTTTTTTTTTTTGTAAAATAAATAAATAAATAAGAATGCCTGGACCCCAATTTAGACTAATTCATAAATAACGGTTATCGTCAAAGTCTTATATGGCCTAAGTTGCCGAAAAGACTGTGTGAATGTTTAAAAAAAAAAAAAAATCTTTAATTCTAATATATCGGCGGAAACTATATCTCGACATAAAAAAAAATCTGCTGTGACAAGATTACCTTCGGTAATCGAAAGTTGTAAGCTGTGCGATCAGCCACGCCAGATTTTTGTATTTATAGATTAGAACCACTCATAAGAAAGATTAGAGTTCTAGATGAATCAAAGTCCCGTACCGTATTTCCTATCAGGAGAGAGAATAATTTTGCTTGTTTTTTGTTGTTGTTGTTGTTTTTTAAAGCCTCAGGGGAGAATCCAAGGACGTTTGTCTGTCTGTCTGTCTGCCTGCCTGTGACTAATGCTATTTAGATTCAAATTGACCCGAATTTTTAGATAAACATTGAAAATGCATTTGCGATGTTGCAATTAATAACGCATTTAATAGGCACAAATAAGGAAAAAAAAAAAAAATTATTGTGACTAGTCTCACAGCACACAACTTCGGTAATCGAAAGTTGTGTTCTGCGCTTGACACACCAGATTTGTGTATCCACATTTTGTTACACCGATATATGGACCCTGTTACGCATAAATGTGTCAAGCGCCAAAAAAAAATTAAAAATTGAGTTAAGCATGGAATATTGTTTCAAATGCTATAATTAATAGTATTTTTTTTATGAAATATGTCCTAAAAAAATTTATATTTAATGTTACTTGCATAATTGACAAAAAAAAATTATATATAATCCAATGAAAACAAAAAACTTTAATATTAATATTCTCAAAACTCGGTAGGTGGCGCTTGACACACTAATGCGTAACAGGGTCCATATAAGAATTCAAGATTTTATTAGTATGAGAAAATATTTATATTTTGTTACCATAGCATCCATTTCTACTACAATATCTTTTCTATGAAGTACAGGAGTAAAGTGTGCTTCAAAAGATTTTAATGCGAAAATGAGAATATACATTTTAAAGAGCATCTAAAAAATAATTGATTTTTAAATTTTAATCAAAATCGTTAGACTAAATTTCGAGAAAATCGTAAAAAAAGTGAAAAAGTACATCAGTAAAGTACTAGTACTCTTTGGCCGATTTTGTTCAAAAGCTTCCTGTCACGTCGCAGGGGGGCGCCTAACTTAAATATAAAATTTCAACCTCCTAGCTTTTTCCGTTCTTGGGATATTTTGTTAACAGACAGTCAAAACGTGTATTTCCATCAAAATTTTATTAACATACAAAATTCAATACGTAAAACGTGTATTTCCATCAAAGTTTTAATAACATACAAAATGCAATACGTAAAAATTAAACAACTAAAGTGTTAATTTCGATCTTTAATATAAAGGCAACTTTAACAAACCAATAACTTTAAAGGACTCAAAGTTTAACGGATCTATAAATTAATTAAAAAAAAAAAAGGCTTCTGTTCTTCTTATTCATTCATTCTATTTAGAGACAAAATAAAAAAATCAAGTCCTTTTCTCATGTGTGACGTAATGGTCGTGCATTTGCAATAAATGCCAACAGATGTTGAACACTCACAGAGAGAGAGATTGGTGTTGATTTTTACACATTTGGACAGATTGGCCCAACCATTTGGGTAACACTCTCTCTCTTAATTCTTTCTTTTGACATTTTAAGGGCGACCCGATGACATCATTCGATTTAATTAAATAACAACAACATCCTCCCTTTTTGATTATTTAGCAATTAATACGTCGACAAGGTTTTCTTCACAAGATATCTGATTAGTGAATCTAGTGCATTTTTTTCATTCTGAATTCAGATATGTAGTTAGAATTTTTCCATCAGGCACAGTTTTAGAGATATAGAGCAAAATAGATTTTAGTAGAAAATAGTGCTCTAAAACGGCTTTTATTTAAAATGTTCAAATTATTTTTAACGCGACACCCCGTCAAATTATGCAGATAGTTATAATACATATAAATTTTAAGTTTCATCCCAATCGGAGGTCATTTAGACGTGCCGCAAACGGCTTAAAGTTTAGAAAAATCAAAATTTTCAAGATTTTTTTTGTTTTGGTCACCCCTAATACAATTTTAGATATCCCTGAATGCAAAAAGCATATATTTACGAAATTCTTTAGTTCTTTGGCTTTCTAAAAATCATTCATTCGTAAAAATCTGTTAATTATTAACGAAATTATTAATAAAAACGTCATCAAAGAAAAAGCACAAGTACACTTACTGGACGAAAAAAATAGACTTCAATTGAATTAAAAAGCGAACCCTGTCCACGAGAAGTTAATGTATCCACTCTGAGCATCAGATCACGGGCACTAACTTTATTAAATATTATTAAAAAAAAAATATTTCTAGAATCTCATCTCTTTCTTTATACTTGTAAAAGAACAAGAAGTTCATTTTTTCGACCAGTGAGTGTACTTGTGTTTTTTCTTTGATGACGTTTTTATTAATAATTTCGTTAATAATTAACAGATTTTTACGAATGAATGATTTTTAGAAAGCCAAAGAACTATAGAATATCGTACATATATGTTTTTTGCATTCAAGGATATCTAAAATTGTATTAGGGGTGACCAAAGCAAAAAAAACTGAAAAAATTCGATTTTTCTAAACTTTTAGCCGTTTGCGGCACGTCTAAATGACCTCCGATTGGGATGAAACTTAAAATTTATATGTATTATAGCTATCTGCATATTTATAAAGGGTGTCGCCTTAAAAAAATCCAGGTAATATAAAATTAGAGCCGCTTTAGAGTACATTTTCTATTAAAATTTTATTTTCTCTATTAGCTCTAAAATCTGACGTGATGGGGCAAAACTGATGGCATTTTTGGAATCAGCGCTACCCAAATACCCAGAAATAGCTTCAAATTCTCAGTCAACAAAATCACTGTTGCCCTGTGTAATCTCTAAAGAGTATAAAATTTCTTTCTTTACATTCCATGAATGATATTAAAATAGAGCTCTATATCATTAAAAAAGGAAAAGAATAGATAATAATATAGTCTGATGTGACTAGCAATTGAACCGTAGTGACTCATAAGATCAATTGAAATTCCCTAGAAATATATATCTGAACAATTATTTTCAAAGAGAAGTTAAAATATAGGGATTGACTTCCCCGAGACTTTCTCGTATATTCTTTTGGAATTACGTCTGGGTGTGTGTGTGTGTGTGTGAACACGATTGCTTAAAAACCAAAGCAGCTAGATCGATGAAATTTGGTATATGCTCCTTACACTAAAATTGTAGATTTCTATCAACTTTTGGAGTAAATACGTCACTTGGAAGTAGTACTTTACTTAAAAAGTTTTTTTCAGAAATTTCGAAATTTTCAATTTTTTTGTTATATTATGATAAAATACGCAATTTTAAAAAGTTTTTATTCTTTGATATTTTTTCGAAAACTGAATAGTTTTTGAAATAATCACAGAAGAAAACGACATTTTTCGTTAATTTTGGACAGAAAAATCAAAACAAAATCATACAGGTGTCATTAAAAAACATGAAAATATAAACAAATTCATCGTCATGACGACCTATGCGACCACAAACATTTACTCTAACAAGTAAGCCTGAATCGAAGCCCCCGAGTTTGGCGTAGTAGGTAGCGTGCCTACCTCCTATACCAAACGTCGCGGGTTCGGACCCAGGCAGTCCGATGATTTTATTTAAGCCATTTGGATACCAAATGACTTAAATAGAAATGCCTGAACAACCAATATGCATATTACTTACAACGATTATCGTCTAAAGTCTTAAATGGCCTGAGTTGCCGGAAAGACTGTGTGAGTGTGAGTGTGAATGAGAAAAAAGTGTGAATGTTTAAAAAAAAAAGCCTGAATCTTCTGTAAAGATATTCAGGATGAACTTCCTAGAACAGTTGATAAATAGAGCATCCCAAAACAAGCTGTCGCCTCTGTGAAGCCCTTAGTCATCCATTATTTTTCTAATAAGGGGAGATATGAGCTCTTCTGGGTACATGATAGATGAAACGAATACACGCATTCATCGCCGCCGTATCCAGAGAGACAAGCAGGAAGAGTCCCAGTTACAAGACATCCATAATTGAAATGTGGAATTATCAATGCCTTGACAAGATGAATTCTCACAGATGCAGGTGAAAGATGCTTAATCCTGACCATAGGATGCAAGTTTTAAGGTCCACTGAATCCAAAAAAGTGGTTTTTGCGACATGATCAAAATGAACAAAATAACTCAGGAACTAAAAGAGCTACGAAATTGAAATTTTATATTTAAGTTAGGTACCCTCCCAAGTGGTGAAAATATACTTTTTAACAAAATCGGCGAAAAAGTACAAGTACTTTACTGATGTACTTTTTCAGTTTTTTGCGATTTCCTCAAAATTCGCTGCAAATATTTTGTTTAAAATTCATAAATGAACTATTTATTAAATTTAATGACGGAAACTGCCAAAGTGTGTATATATATATATATATGATTTTGAAGGTTTACTTTTGATAAAATTGTTCTGTTATTCGGAACACAAAATAAATATTAACATTTATTTTCAGAAAATTTATTAAGGCAGGCACTGACATATGTTCCAGTTTTCAACTTGCTGACCATCATCAGGCCTAAAGATAAAATAATGATATAAAATACATATTTTTACTGCGATCATAACATCATAATTTCAATCATTTTACAATAATTATTTTATTTTTTTCTTATTATTTTACGATATTTGTTTTGTTTTCATATATACAGCTGTACATGTACTAATATACGTTAATAAATTTTTGTGAATTGATTATGTAAAGCTTTTGTTAAAAACGGCCTTAAATTTTCTAAATTTCCATATGTTGTACTTTAAAATCATTTAGAATTAGTAAAAAGTTGAGTTTCAACATATGGAAATTTAGAAAATTTAAGGTACGTTTTTAACAAAGCTTTGTATAATCAATTCACAAAAATTTATTAACGTATATTAGTACATGTATATATGAAAACAAAACAAATATCGTATAATTTTATTATCTGATTAATCTATATAAAATAATAAGAAAAAATAAAATAATTATTGTAAAATGATTGAAATTATGATGTTATGATCGCATGTAAAAATATGTTTTTTATATCATTATTTATATCTTTTAGGTCTGATGATGGTCAGCAAGTTGACCGAAACTGGAACATATGTCAGTCGCCTGCCTTAATAAATTTTCTGAAAATAAATGTTAATATTTATTTTGTGTTCCGAATAACAGAACAATTTTATCAAAAGTAAACCTTCAAAATCATATATATATTTTTATTAAATGCTCTTTAAAAAGTATATCAGTGAAATTTTTCGTGGAAATCGTTTGAAGTACACTTTACTGATGTGGAAACATTCGTACCTCAGCGCCATCTATGAATCGGGTGGTCAAGTTTGCAACTTAAGTGCTACGAGCAACTAAATATATCTCGACCCAAAAAATCTGGTGTAACAAGCACAGTACACAACTTTCTCTTGCCAAAAGGTAAGAGAAAGTTGTGCGCTGTGCGACCAGACACACCAGATTTTTTAATACAAAGAAGATAATTCCTTCCTAATCTACCTGTAACAGAAAGTATCGATGCCTGCCTCCTCTACTCTTTCGCTAGAGAAGGATTCTATTATATTTAATAGAAGAAGAAGAAAAAGAAGAAAGGGAAAACTTTTTTGCATTCTCTCTTTTTTTATTTACAACATTAGGCTACATTTCAGAGAGAGAAAGCAATTCGTTCAAAGGAATAAAAATAAAATATCCAAAATAAAAATGCAAATCAGCAACAGCAACAACAACGACAAGGGGAGAGGGGAGAAAGAGGAGGGGGGCTATAAAAACTTGTCTTTCTTTATGTTTTCATTCTCATAATTTTTATTTATTTAAAATAAAATCTGGTGTGATATAACATTTATTTCTTTTTTTTGTTTAACATCCATTTGTACTATAAATAGAGTAATAGTAGGAATAATACACTTTGTTTTTGTACTGGCTGGATAAGAGTAAAACACAATTTTTAAAAAATTAAAAAATCTGGTGTGACTGGCGCACAGCACACAACTTTCTCTTACCCTTCGGTAAGCGAAAGTTGTGTACTGTGCTTGTCACACCAGATTTTTTGTGTCGACATATATTTAGTTCCCGACAGTACGGAACATTTGAATTCAGATGTAAAATTTATAAGTATGGGAAAATATTTATATTTTGTTACCATGGCAACCATTTCTCCTATCTTCCCTATGAAATACAGGAGTAAAGTGGTCTTCAGAAGATTTCAATCGCAAAATGAGAATATACATTTTAAAGAGCATCTAAAAAATAATTGATTTTTGAATTAAAAAAAAAAATCGTTGGAGCAAATTTTGAGAAAATCGAAAAAAACTGAAAAAGTACATCAGTAAAGTACTAGTACTCTTTGGCCGATTTTGATTAAAAGCTTATTTTTCCGGTCCCGGGGGGTGTTTAACTTAAATATAAAATTTCAGCCTCATAGCTCAATTCCTTCATGCTTAAAATTGAACACACACACAGACAGACACACACACAGACAGACAGACCATGTCGCGAAAACCACTTTTTTGGACTCAGGGGACCTCAAAACGTGAAGATCCATCAAAATCTCGACATCGAATTTTTGACATGAATCCAATACTTTCTATATATATATATATATTACATATATACATAGGTAAGAGAAAGTAAAAGTGGTTGGAAATAACATATGGGGGCCCGAAAACGGTACGGGGTGGGGGAAAACGGAGTTCATATTTGGATTCAGGACATCATTTTACTTAAGAATCTGAAGAAATTATTTCGGAACTCGAAAAAAAAATTTCATTACCCCTATTAGTGTTATTTGAAAATCAATGCCTCTTAACCATATTCGATTTTTAGCCCATACCATGAAAACGGTTGGTTTTACTAAAAAATGTTAAAGGACTTTTTTTAAAGTGAATTTAATGCTCTTCAAAAAATTACTGATGAACTTTTTTGGCTGGACCAACCGTTTAGGAGTTACAGGTGTTAATAGTCAAATTTAGGGGAAATCGATGAACTTTGACCCTCTGGCGGGCCAGGTAAACGTTGTCCGATCGGTCTAAAATTTTGCAGCTAATTTTTACTTTAATAAAGGAACAAAATGAGAGGGTAGTGTTTTCCGACCCTAGTGCCTACCTTCTATACTGAATGTCGCGGATTCGGACCCCAGACAATCCGATAATTTTATTTAAGTCATTTGCATACCAAATGGCTTAAATACAGTAGAAATGCCTGGACCCCAATATGTATATTAATCAATAACGGTTATCGTCAAAGTCTTATAAGGCCTGAGTTGCCGAAAAGACGGTGTGAATGATTAAAAAGTGTGAAAGTTAAAAAAAAAAAAAAGAAAATACATCTTGAAATTGGAATGTACCGTTTCTCGACACAAAAAAAAATCTGGTGGGACAAGCACAGAACACACCTTCGATTACCGAAGGCTGTGCGTCTAGTCACACCAGAATTTCCGAATAAATATGAAAGTTGTAAAAAAAAAAAAAAAAAATCACTTAAATTCAAAAGTAAAAAGTTAACTACCACTGATTTATTCTTATTCAAGATCATTTTATTAGAACCGAACTAGTCGTTCAGGTCCATCAAAATCTCGACAATTAATTTTTAACATGATCGCAATACTTTCTCTCTATATATATATTTCATATATATAGGGTAAGAGAAAGTAAAAATCAGAAAACGCTTGATGAAAATGAATGAAAATCACCGAAACCTCGGATTAACCGCGAGGATCTCGTTCCCGACCTGGCCGGTTAAGAAGGGTTTTATAAAATTTCTTAGAATAAACGGCAAAGTTGTTGGCTCTGCTTAGTCCCACCCACAGGTTTTTCTAATGGTTTATTCAATAAACGCAAAATTAGAGGTGTGGGAAATGGAATTATATTTTCCCTAATAGATGGGTAAAATAAATAACTAAATAGATATTATTATTATTATTATTTATTAATATAGAAAGGGGGGGGGCTAAATTGAATTTTAGAAAAGAAATTTATTTGAATTCATAGAGAGAGAGAGGTAACGCTTTCAGTTAATTTATTTTACCTTTAATATTATAATTCTAAATAATATTATCACAAACTCTATACGAAGCGCGTATGAATAATGAATGAATAAATGAATGAATTTTCATTTTCAAAACCAAATATCAAGTCTAATAATTATTTTCCAAAAAAAAAAAGCTTTTTTACGGTTGGGAATTTTTAAAAATGTGTAGACTCACTGTACAGTACGTGTTCAATCATCAAAAGAGATTCCCTCACCTGTAACAAGAAGAGAAAATAATTAATTAATGACAAAAAAATAAAAAAGAAAAATCTATTGGGAAATTGGTTCCTTAAGGGGATTCAGGAGCGACGTTAAAACAAAAAAACTAAACTATTCTAAGGAATTTTTTTTTTAAATGAATTAAATTCATAAGAGATTATTGGGACATCGAGCTATAATTTTTTTAATGACTTATTAAAAAATTATCGTAATTAATTTTTTTGTTATCAAGCAAATACAAAAAAACAATCTGTCCCAATAATCTTTAATTTTTTTTAAATTCAAAAATCAATTTATTGTTATTATTAATTACATATTAATTAAGAAATTTTTAAAATAAGCTTAGATGATTTATTTAAAATTCAACTTTCAAATTAGTTCAGCATTCTTGCAATAGATGGCAGGCTAGTCTAACAGCCGATCCCCTAATAGCCTATATTTATATATTTTTATGCTTTTATAAAAGATACATAATATATAATAACATTTATAACATTTATTGTTAAAAGATCAATGAAAATCAACCAAATGCATTAAATATTATTAGCTACCATTCTGACATCTCTTGGCAAATTTTTGAATTACTTGATTTTTTGGGAATACTTTTTATAACACACAACGCCATCTTATTGGGAAAAACATGCGAACACCTTCACTCCCGTTGCCCCTTAAAAGTACGGGAAGATTTTGAGATTAGCGTCATAGTATTAATTAAGAACTATTTATTAGACATAAAATTAAATTAGATTTATTGGAAAA
Organism: Euborellia annulipes; assembly: GCA_023213315.1. Lineage (NCBI taxonomy): Eukaryota > Metazoa > Arthropoda > Insecta > Dermaptera > Anisolabididae > Euborellia > Euborellia annulipes. Next base: position 3,418 of record JAKCPI010023872.1, on the reverse strand, counting down.
ACACAAAAATCTGGTGTGAGTGATCGCACACCACACAACTTTCTCTTAAGAGTAGGGAGAGAGGGGAATGGCGCTCACTAAGGAAAACATGGTGTATCTTTTAAATCATTTATTATAGATTCAAATTAAGATGGGTAATAAAGTCTTTAATTGTATCGAGTAATCAACAATTTAACACCAAAAGCATATATCTTTGACCTACTAGTAGTAGTGAACCAATATTAAAAAAACATGTTTGAGCGGCATTGCCCCTGGCTTTGGGTAATGCCGCTCAGAAGCATGGGGTAATAACGCTCAAACATGTTTTTTGGAATATAACGTAAGATACATTTTAATTAAAGAAATATTTAAGAGATCAATCTTATACAATAAAAGTAAAATCACAATCACAAATTAGCATCAATTATTCCCATTTGGACGTAAGATTAGCCTTTTTCAATATAACAAATAAAGTAAAGTCTCGATGTGAAATGTACAATTATTATAATTATAATATAAACTAATTACTATTATTAGAGGTAACACAAATTAGAAATAGAAATATTTTATTTTTGGACACTTAAATCACAGATATATCCATCTGGCGAATCCCACACTGAACACATGAGCCCACATTCCACAGATGCGCAGCATCACAACTCGTTATTTTTTCCAATTTCTTCGCCAAATAATACTTTTTGTTATAATTTTCATCATCCACATTCAATTCATCATCACTGTCATCTCGTCACAAAGCTGCTCTTCATCTTCACAGTCTGAAAAACTTTCTAAGGGGTAATGGCGCTCAGATGAGCGGTATTACCCCAAACGGTAGTTTTATAATTAATTTGAAATAAAAAAAAAAAATCATTTGCAATTGTTGAAAATTGATTACATTATCACAGAATAGAATAGTTTTATTGTCAGAAAAGTAAAATTAAAAAATTTAATAAGCATTAAAATTTTGGACTTATCGTCAAAAAACACGACACCGAAAATTAGATCAATTACTGCGGCCACAAACGAAGAAACTCACTTCACGGTCACATGACGCAAGCTGACTGTCCTTTTGCATTGTTGCCTGTTAGAGACCCCCTCCTTGCATTTCACGCTCCGTGGCGATTTGCTAAGTTTTTTATTTTGACAGAGTTACAGGGGTAGGCATATTACCCAGTGAGCGCCATTGCCCCTCTCTCCCCTAATTGTAATTTGTGTTCTGTGCCTTTCACACCAGATTTTTTGGTAAACTTTATAAACATGGGAGAAAAAAATCTGGTGTGACTGGCACAGCACACAACTTTTGTGCATCGTCCTGTTCACACCAGATTTTTTGTGTTGAGATATATTTAGTTGCTCTTAGCACTTTAGTTCTAAACTTGACCACGCCATGATTCATAGATGGCGGTGAGCTACGAATGCTTCCACATCAGTAAAGTGTACTTCAAACGATTTCTACGAAAAATTTCACTGATATACTTTTTAAAGAGCATCTAAAAAATAGTTCATTTATGAATTTTAAACAAAATCGTTGGAGCGAATTTAGAGAAAATCGCTAAAAACTGAAAAAGTACATCAGTAAAGTACTAGTACTTTTTGGCGGATTTTAGTTCAAAAGCTTATATTCATACCTTGGGAGGGTGCCTAACTTAAATATAAAATTTCAACCTCCTAGCTATCTTGGTTCTTGCTTCACAGACAGACCATGTTGCAAAAACTCAAGGAACCTCAAAACGTGTATATCCATCAAAATCTCGGTATTGAATTTTTGACATGAATCCAATACTTTCTCTCTCTATATATAATATAGGTAAATGAATAACGACCAATCCAAGGCTCAACAAACGACATGTTTCTACTTGATTTGAGTCCATTCAAATTGAGAGAATTCTCTAAAGAGAGAAGAAGAGAATCTCTCTATTTTTAGAAGGATTCTCTCCCCCGAACTCATCACATGATCATTTCAATCAATCAATAGAGTGATGATTTTGTTAAAATTTGGAATAGCTACTTTGGGGAATGCAAACGAGAATAGAAACATAAAAAAAAAAAAAAATATTTTAATTTTCGATTAAAATTAACTAATCATGTTAAGTTTATTCTAAAACTCTAACTGTAGGATTATAAAAAAAATTCGGTGTGACTGAACACAGCACACAACTTTCTCTTATCTTCGGTAATAGAAGAGTTCACCAGATTTTTTTGTCTTCATATATATATAGTTTCCGCTGGTAAAATTTATAAATATTGTAAAGCCCTCGGGGCCTTGGTGCAGTGGTTAGCGTGCTGGCCTTCTGTACCAAAATTCGCGTGTTCGCATCCTGTCTCTTAAATTCAATTTAATTGGCTACCAATAAATTGAAATCGCGCCCGAAAAGACCTTAATGAAATAATAAAAAAATCTGGTGTGACTGGTCGCACAGCACACAATTTTCTTTTAACTTCGGTAATCGAAAGTTGTGACCTGTGCTTGTCACACCAGATATTTTTGTATCGAGATATATTTATTTTCCGACGATGTATTAAATTTTTTTTTTTATAAAAAACACTCACACTTTTTTCCATTCACACTCACATTCACACACACTTCTACACTGTAAAAAAAAAATATGAATTTTCAATCATTTTTCATATACTTCGGTGATTTAATATTAATATACCCAGGATATGAAATAAAATTAATATAAAAGTTTTATGAACAAATTACCAACTTTTAAACTTATCTTTTTCTTTGTGTGCCGCCAAATTTTGAAATCGTTAAAAGTGCACCGCGACAAGTTGAGAATCACTGGTCTAAACGTTCTCAAATAACTCGACTACCTCAAGGAATTTTTATTAATATTATTTTATAATTATTTTAAGGAAACTTGAAATTATTCTTTTAAAATTTATTTCACAAATCTAAATTTATTAAATTCTGGTTTGAAATTCGCGCTCTAAACTATTTAAATATTTATGAAGTCATACTAATTAAATAATTTTTATAAAGTAATTCAACTAAATAGCTATAAAAATTAAAATTAAAATTAACAATTTTCACCAAAATAATTAATTTTAAAATATACAAGAAATTTGTTAGGTTGGCAACAAATTGAACTTTCTCATATATATTCATAAACAGTTTATGAATCAGAGTTCCTATACTTGTATAGGAAGTTTTCTGGAAGTTTTTTTACAGTGTATACAAGTATAGGAACTCTGTTTCATAAACTGTTTATGAATATATATGAGAAAATTCAATTTGTTGCCAACCAAACAAATTTCTTGTATATTTTAAAATTAATTATTTTGGTTTAAATTGTTAATTTTAATTTTAATAACTATTTAGTTGAATTACTTTATAAAAATTATTTAATTAGTATGACTTCATAAATATTTAAATAGCTTAGAGCGCGAGTTTCAAAACCAGAATTTACTAAATTTAGATTTGTAAAATAAATTT
>JAKCPI010023871.1:0-21297 GCA_023213315.1 Euborellia annulipes | reverse complement strand
TTTTTGTTATCCTTACTGTGCCAATAACTCAATCAAGGCGATTTTTGAATTATGATGATATTGCATCAAAGGAGCGATATACAGTATATTATAGTTCACATTGTTTCTATTAAAAGAATATAAATAGCACCTACTGTAAAACTCATACCGGTACTCTTCAATCGTTTTCAAGTACAGTGCACCAATAAGAGAAAGAAGTTGATCCCATTCCACTTTATGGTGTCATATTTTTCTCCCCACGAATTGAAAATCGACTCCGATTCAAGTGAATTATACTATTTATGTAAACACTTGCTATGCTGATGGCAGCTAACTTCATGGGGGTGATTGCTAACTTCATTGCATATCAAATGTTACCAACTTCACGAAAGTGTCCTTTAGAGGTTAGTTCGCTTAAATCGGAGCAAATCCACAGTACGTGAAAACAAATAGTCGAAACGTTGTTGTATTTTTTAATAAATATTTAATACAAAATATAAATATAATACAAAGCCACAAAACAAAAAAATTACTCTATAATCATAATTCAAGTGAATAAATAACGTTAATGAACGAAATAAAAGTAATTCTGTTACGCTTTATTAATTATTATTATAAGATATTCAGCCTTGTTATGATTGCTTTGCTTTAAAGTCTTTTTTTTTTAACTCTATATACGTAGTATGCATATACAAAGATGAAAAAAGCGTGCGCGCACACGCAGACATTCTATGAATTCACTTCCACTCACACTAAGATAAAACTTTTTTCGTAAAACTTTTTTTCAAGGAAAAAAAAAGTACTTTTCGTTGGAAGACCTCGGAGAAGAAGTAAAAGAAGAAGGAGGAGGAGAAAGATGACGGTGGAAAACTTTCCAGACAAAAGAATCAATGAAATCCAAAAAGAGAGAGAAGTTGATCCCCATTCCACTTTATGGTGTCATATTTTTACTTTTTATCCCTACGAATTGAAAATCAGCTTCGGAATCAATTTTCAATAAAATTCAATAAGGAATCGATCAAAGTCAGAATTTGTTACCGTTTTTTTTTCTTTTTTAACCAAATAATTTATTAATTTTCTACTTCTTTGAAAAAAAAAAAGTTTTCTTTTGCTTTTTCTGTTCTTTTTTTTTTAAACATTCACACTTTTGTCTCATTCACACTCACACTCACACACACATTCACACAGTCTTTTCGGCAACTTAGGCCATTTAAGACTTTTAACGATACTCGTATGTTTTTAATAAATCTATTGGGGGTCCAGGCATTTCTATTTAAGCCATTTGGTATCCAAATGCCTTAAATAAAATTATCGGACTGCCTGGGGTCCGAACCCGCGACGTTTGGTTTAGAAGGTAGGCACGCTACCAACTACTCCAAGCCCCGTGGGCTTTTTCTGTTCTTAAAGCCAATAATTAATTTATTTGCATTGACAAATTATTTAAAGGAGAGAGAGAAAGAGGAAGAAAAGGTGAATTTTTTTTTATCTCATCTTAAATTTGTAAATAGAAAAAATTTGACACAGGGGGGATTCGAACCCACGTTCTTCACAGTGCAGGCTTTCTTTTTAATCTTTTTTTTTTTAAAGTTAAATATTTACTGGCAGGTTCGTCCTGGCAAATCCTTGAAAGGCGGTACTTTCTGTAACCATATAAGCACGCAGCCAATCAAAATTGAAAAGTTTTCTGTAATTGAATGAAATTAAAAAATATAATTTTTTTATTTTTTGGGAGGCTTTCACAGTTATCATTCAGTAAGAGAATTTCGGTTTAACTGTGGTTTATTTATAAAAATGACAACGTTTCTGCCACTCATTCTGTAGCCTTTTTCAGGTACAATTCAGCTAAGATTATAAAGGTTGTTGACCTTTTTACACTACCTGAAATTCAGCTAAGATTATAATGGTTGTTGAACTTTATTATAATCTTAATTTAACAAGACATGTGAGTGTTTTTTATCGATGAGGCCAAACATCCCATGGCCCCCGGGAATATATCTATGACTAGTTAAGTCCGAATCGAGGTATTTTGAATACTATTATCTTATTCAAATATATAGATCTCGAAAAATATTTAGCTATTTATAATCTTTGCTGAATTGTACCTGAAGAAGGTCACAGAAACGTTCTAATTTTTACAAATAAACCACAGTTAAATCGAAAATCAAATTCTTTTACTGAATGAGGACATAATATTATAATATATGTAAATTAAATTAAAAAAAAAAGACAAGGTTATATGTTTCAATATAATTATTATTTATTATAAAGAATTATATATATCATGAAGTAATTATGAAAAACATATAATCAAGTATTTATTAATTTAAATAAGCGAAAAATATAGGTATCGCCGGGAGTAAAAAGTGTGTGTTAAAAAAGTGTCTATTTTAGTTGCTTTTTAGTTTTTAGTTCTCTGCCTATTTTGAAGTTTTTAAATGCCTCTAAAGCCCTAATAATATATTGATACATATAACCTTGTGTTTTTTTTTTAAATTTAATTTATCTGATTATCATGTTTCAACTAGTTTTTAACTAAATATAACCAGAATATTTTTTTTGTAATTACAAAATGTTTGTAATTTCTCAAATTAAAAAAAAAAAAAAGTAAAATAAGACATTTCTTTAATAAAATTTTTTTTTTCCAAATGTTTATTGTTTGCTGTCTTGTAGAAAAAAAGGCACTAGACGACAACGACGACGGGGACCAACGAGAGAGAGAGAGAGAGAGAAGGGTATATCAGCTTGAAAAGTTTAATTTTCGTTTAGTTTATTACTCTTTACTTTCCTCCTCTGAACGAAAGTTTTTAACAACTTTTTAACACAGTTTTTTCCCTCTCTCTCTCTCTTTCCAACTCACTCACTCTTATGGATTAATTAACAACACAACTTCGACATAGAATAAATATCACCCTCTCTCTCTCTCTCTTTTTAGCGACATGCTCTCTCTCTCTCTCTCTCTCTCTCTCTTCCTTTAGGTGATTATTGATCGACAGTTGAATTTTATAATATATAAAAATGTACATATTATTAATATATAATTTCTATTAAAATTAATATAAAATATAAAAAAATATTAAGTAAAATTTACTTACTTGTGTACAAGTTAGGTTAATTGTATATTTTAAATTATTTCAAAATTGTTTTTAATTTATTTTTAATTAAATATACCTTTTGTTTAAATGAATAAATAATGCTTTTGTATGACTTGAGATAATCAATGTCCTTTAGCATTTTCTGTTACTGTATAGGCCTATTGTTTACAAAATATATATATATATATATATATATATATATATATATATATATTCTACATCTCTTTAATTCTCTTCTAATTGGTGTTTGAGTCTCTTTGGATCTAATTGTTGTTTGTTATTTACTCTTTTTATAACCTATAGCTAACTTGTAAGACATAAATAATTTATTTTAAATTTTAATGCCCAAGGGGCTTGGAGTAGTTGGTAGCGTGCCTACCTTCTATACCGAACGTCTCGGGTTCGGACCCCAGGCAGTCCGATAATTTTATTTAAGGCATTTGGATACCAAATGACTTAAATAAAAATGCCTGGACCCCCCAATTGATATATTAAACATACTGATTATCGTAAAAAGTCTTAAATGGCCTCAGTTGCCGAAAAAGACTGTGTGAATGTGAGTGTGAATGAGAAAAAAAAAAAAAAAAAAAAATTTAATTAATCACAATTAGTATTTTCAACTTTTTTTTTCATCCATCCACAATTATTACGAATCTAAAACAACAATGAATTCATATTCCTAATCGAAGGATTTTTTTTGTGCGTTTCTTTTCAACCCGCCCACAAAATTCTAAAAAGGATCTCGCTCTCTCCGCCCATTTTCATTTTCTCTTTTTCTCTCTGTTCTTTTTCTCTTTTCTGTTTCGCCGCCCAGAAAAGCGAAGCCCACCCCCTCTGACCCTAAAAGCCGCCGCCTTCTTTAGCAACGCATGCGCTTCTCTTTAAATAAAAAAAAATAAAAAAAATAAATAAATTCTTTACCCGTTCTCTATAAAAGAAACTCCAAAGGATTAATTTTGTATTATTAATAATAACATATCGATTCTGTTGAGAGCCATTAATTTAATCGAATATAGTTAGAGAGGGAGGGAATTAATATTTAATTCAATTTATCGTTTGGACTTTGATGAATTCTTAATTTATTAATTACTAGGCGCTTGGTCTGCTTTAGGCGTTTCCTGCCTTCATCACTTAGTTAATAATGCTCTATTAAGAAATGATATACAGTTAAATAATATAGAAGATAAAAGTCTCGTTATTTATTATCACTATTTTTATATGACGAGAATTCTCAAAAGATTTTAGAATATGATTAATTTTTTGTTTGATTTTTAATCTACTTAATACCACAAAACATATTCAATAATTTTATGAAAACTGAATCTATTAGGTATGTGAATTTTCGAACAATTATATTCGATGACTTTCATTTAATTCAGCTACTTTTTGCTGACTAGATTAATGAATACTCATCAAATAAGCCTACTTCTTTGATTCGATGTTATTTGGCGATATTGGAATATATTCGGTTGATAAATAAAGTCAAGTTTATTATTGTAACGGATTCGCACAGTGTTTTGAAGATGCTCTTCAATCCTGCACTAAATATACGTGAAATTCTGGGAAATGAGATAGTGGACTCTGTGGCCAAGGAAGCTTATTGTCTCTCAGGTGAAAATTCCTCCAGGCCGAGGATATTCTTAAAATGTGGAAGAAAGCTTGGAAAGATTCGGCTAAGTTTAAGAGCAGTCAACTATTTAGGATAAGGCCATTGGTCTCTTTGAATTCATGACATTCCAGGATTATAGGCAGCATACTTCTCCCTAAGCAAGTTAAGATTAAACCAATGTTCGTTTCCTTGTCATCTTAGAAGGATATATGTCCCTGTGATGGTGCCGCTACTGCGAACCGTATATTCTGGTCCTGTTCTCTAATGAAGAGCAGGGAAAGGTTGATGGAGACTTTACAGACCGCTGGCCATATTGGTCCTCTGGCTCTTAGCAGAAGAGAGAAAGGAGATTTGAGTAGCCCTATTCCAGATCTTGTCGACAAACAGTGTGCATATTTGAATATAATTTAGAGTTTTTTTTAAATTAAAATTACAGGTGTGTTAGCTGCTGGCCAATAAATAAGAGAAGATTTGATGTAGTTTTTTTCAATTTTCTCAAAATTCGCTCCAGCAATTTTGATTAAAATTCAAAAATAAATTATTTTTTAGATGCTCTTTCAAATGTTTATTCTCATTTTGCCATTGAAATATTCTGAAGACCATATTACTCTTTTACTTCGTAAGAAGGATAGGAGAAATGGTTGTCAGGATAACAAAATATAAATATGTCGAATATATTCCTCCATTTCTGACGTAAATATAAATTTAATTTTAACTTACCTCTTCAAAATATAAATATTTTCCCATACTAATAAATTTTACATCTGAATTCAAATGTACCGTCTGTCGGGAACTAAACACATGTCAACACAAAAAATCTGCTGTGCGCCAGTCACATCAGATTTTTTATAATGTGTTTATTCGTCAAATAAATTAACAAATTTTACTGTAGCGTACTGTATATTATATTATTGTTTTTTCCTACATTAAATTTAGTAACAAAATACAAACATTTTCCCATAATTTTACATCTTGAATTCTAAAATACGAGTAAACTAAATATACGGTGTATGTCGGCACGAAAAATCTGTTGTGACAAGCGATTACCGAAGGTAAGAGCAAGTTGTGAGCTGTGCGACTAGTCACGCCAGATTTTTCTTTAAATAAAGATGGTACACTCGAAAATTTGCACGTAAATTTCAACTTTTCGTTCTCGTGACCAGAAAAGCGATGTTTTTGCGTTTTTTTTTCATCTTTTATGATAGAACCAATTAGAAAATTAGATTGATCCCTCAAAAACAAAAATTGTCTTACATGGTGTAATTCGCTAATGACAGTCTGTCTGCCTCGCTCTGTTTGCTCAACTTGTCTGCCTCGCTCTGTTTGCTCAACTTCCCTTAAGAATTTCACAATGAGGTTTTGCACCCTTATTAGAAGATGTTATGGAGAGTACAAGAAAAATAGATTCATATGCTGATTCAGACGAGATTTTTATCAAATGAAATTGACTTTGCAGCTTCTTCGCCTAAGACGGATGTTCGGTCAAAAAAATTATGAAAACGTTGTTTCTATTTTAAATTTAGTTATTATTTCAACTGCCTTGAACAAGTATCAGTTTCGATGCATTCATCATCCTCAGGACCTATAATTTAATCCTCATCATCCTCAGGATGATGAATGCATCGAAACTGATACTTGTTCAAGGCAGTTGACCAATAATAACTAAATTTAAAATAGAAACAACGTTTTTATAATTTTTTTGACCGAACATCCGTCTTAGACGAAGAAGCTGCAAAGTCAATTTAATTTGAAGAAAAATAGATTCTCAAATTCTGATTTGAAGATGCTCAAAAATTTGTGTGGGCCTCGTGAAAAATCAATGCCAATTTTAAAATAATTAAATCTCTTTTTTTTTCAATTCATTTACGAGATAGAAACTCTTTTTGTAGCCTTATCTCTTTTTAGAGGATCCCTTAGCGTCGCCATCTATTTTTAAAGGCGATTATAAAATTCATTATCAAAACAACATAATCAAGTTAAGTAAACATCATAACTCACAGATAATACACTTTGTTCTGTTTTTTTTTTTGTTCTTCTTCCGTCTGTTTTTGACATAAAATAAATCCCATTTGACCGTAAATTAATGATGCCAATTGTTTTTATAGGTCTCTCTAGATAAGAACTTGGGAAAAAGTTTTCTTTTTGCTCAGAGAGAGAAAAAAAAAGCATTCTGAATCAGACATCAAGGGATGAAGATGATTTTTCTCTTTGCTTTAAAAAAAAAAAAAAAATTACCACACTTTAAAAATTAAAACTGTGATGGCCATCAAAGAATATAGATCTATAAAAAAAAATCTGAAGTGACTGTTCGCACAGCACACAACGTTCTCTTACTTTCAGCAATTGAAAGGTGTGTTCTGTGCTTACCACACCAGATTTTTTGTGTCGATTTATATTTATTGTAGTTTCAGCTGATATATTAAAATTTATAAGAGTGGAAAAATATTTAAATTTTATTACCATGGCCTTCTACCTTTCCTACAAAGTACAAAAAAGTGCATTAGTAAAGTACTAGTACTTTTTAGGCTGATTTTGTTCAAAAGCTTCCTGTCACGTGCCAAGGGAGTGTCTATCTTAAATATAAAATTTCAACCTCCTAGCTCTTTTCGTTCTTGAGATATTTCGTTCACAGTCACAGACAGACCATGTCACGAAAACCACTTTTTTGGATTCAGGGGACCTCAAAACCTCAAAAAATCTCGACATCGAATTTTTGACATGAATCCAATACTTTCTCTCTATATATATTAACATATATACGTGTAGGTATATATAGGGAAGAGAAAGTAAAACGTATTGTAACAATCATGCTTTTTATGTAAGCACTTGCTGTGATGACTTCATTGGGGTGATTGTATATGTTGCTTAACTTCATTGTATATAAAATGTTACTAGCTTCACATATGTTTTTCTTAGAGGTTAGTTGAACGATAAATGATAATGTTGGAGGTATTTAGATGTTAGTTCGTTAGTAAGCACACGGTACTTGAAAGCGAATGCAGAAAAAGTACTCGAAACGTGGAACAGTTTTTTTTTCTAGAGTTGCCAATTGATATAAAACTGAAGCACTGACGCAATCAGTGATTTAAATAAATAATTTAACAAATTAATCAAATTTTCAATAGGATCCGACCGAAACAAGATTTTCAACCGAAACCGAAACTTGTATTTCCTATAAAAAATTCATATCATTTTACCTTTTTTGTTTTTTAAAAATATTTTCCGCAATTTTTTTCTCCCTTAAATAAACTATTTGACCTTTTTTTTTTGCATGCGAGTCTCATCCCATCTTTTCAGACTCAGGTTTCGGCCGGCCGAAACCAGGATTTTTGGCCGAACCCGTAACCTAAACCGAATATTCGGTCGGTTCCTAATTTTCAATCCTCAAATTGAACTTTCTCTATTAAAGTTTTAATTGCGTGATTTTTTGACGAATGCATATGGCCTGAAGATGGTAGTCGTTCTCATCGAAATGTCAATGATTTTTTCTGACTGATATGAGAATTAGTACAGATACAAGGAAATTTGTTCTAGTAATCAGAAATATCGATGAATGAATTAAGAATAGAACTGTAATTACAAGAGCAAGATAAGTCAACACACACACACACACACACACACACACACACATACATACAGTTAAATGATCATCAATAAATATCTTGTATTAATGATAGGAGTATTTCGTTTGGTCTATCTATAAAACATAAGCCTGAAAAGAGAGAGAGCACTAATACGCATCATCTCCTCCTCTGCGTGCTCACTCTCTTTTCCTAATGACAGTAATTAGCCTTTTAACGAGCCTCCCCCCACCCCCACCCCCACCATTTCTATCCCTTACTTATTATTATATCTCTCTGAGTGTGTGTGAGTGAATAAGTAAAATGACGTTTGATCATGCCAAAAGAGACAAGTTTAAAGATATATATGTGGGGGGTGGTAAATTAATGCAAGTTCCTTGACATCATCAGGTCAATAAAATCATTAATCAAAGTTAACATTATAGATTAACGTTATTTTTTTAGTCACGGCTAGGCTTAGGCCATTGTCAGAGTTGTTAAATTAACAGCAACATTATGTGATCTGCTTTACAATTTTGATTGCCAACTCTGAGGATAGCCTGAACCTAAGGTCGAAACGTCAGTCATAAATACCGTTAATTTAAATAAAATTATATTTATTTACACACAGTATTGTTATTTCTTCAAACTCAATCACCATTTAATAACAAAAAAAAAGGCATTAAGTTGCAAAACATTCTGATTTTTCAATTTCTAGGTTATGGAACTCATTACCATGCGATATTAGGTCAATAAAATCATTAACTACTTTAAAAAAAATCTGGTGTGGCTGGCGCACAGCACACAACTTTCTCTTACCTTCGGTAATCGAAAGTTGTGTACTGTGCTTGTCACACCAGATTTTTTGTGTCGACATATATTTAGTTCCCGACAGTACGGAACATATGAATTCAGATGTAAAATTTATAAGTATGGGAAAATATTTATATTTTGTTACCATGGCAACCATTTCTCCTATCTTCCCTATGAAATACAAGAGTAAAGTGGTCTTCAGAAGATTTCAACCACAAAATAAGAATATACATTTTAAAGAGCATCTAAAAAATAATTGATTTTTGAATTTAAAAAAAAATCGTTGGAGCAAATTTTGAGAAAATCGAAAAAAACTGAAAAAGTACATCAGTAAAGTACTAGTACTCTTTGGCCGATTTTGATTAAAAGCTTATTTTTCCGGTCCAGGAGGGTGTTTAACTTAAATATAAAATTTCAACCTCTTAGCTCAATTCCTTCATGCTTAAAATTGAACACACACAGACACACACACACACACACACACACACACACACCCACACACAGACAGACCATGTCGCGAAAACCACTTTTTTGGATTCAGGGGACCTCAAAACGTGAAGATCCATCAAAATCTCGACATCGAATTTTTGACATGAATCCAATACTTTCTCTCTATATATATATTACATATATACATAGGTAAGAGAAAGTAAAAATGTCTATACTAGCAGTACATTTTTGTTTCTTCTTAAAAAAACCTATTCTAAATGATACTGTAATTTATTAAACATTTAATATGAAATATTATATACATTTCTAAGTAAATTTAACACAAATCCATATAATTTTAATAATAGAACAAAGACAAAAATGTCGAATTTCAATTTGAGGATTAATTTAGCTCAGGGGCCCACATGTTGTGGCTACGTGGATGGAGACCACGAGCTGCCCTACCTGGGACTGACAGTACCTCTCTTCTTTCCATGTCAGTTTCTTCCCTTCTATATTTTCAACAGGCGTCAGACCGTGCGACGGGTCGGCCTGTTATTTTCCTTCCCGGTTGCAAAAATCCCTGAACCTCCGACCCCGCACCTCGGATTTAAGTCGAAGAAAGAAGAAGGATATTAATTAAAAATTTTGCTTTTATAAAAATTTCTAATAAAATAGATAGACAAAACCTGAAATGGAAAGATTATTGAATGAGATAATATTTCTCAAATTTAATTGATACAAGTAAATAAACACAAGGTTATTTGTTTCAAAATTGATTTAAAAATTACTTGACGCGTTTAGACATTGCTGTCATCATCAGAAGTGCATATATCGTCGCCTGAATCACGTAGTGGCGTATCTCAATTTCTATCATTTGTCAGGAGAGCAGTTTATAGTTCGTGTTGTTATATTTATTAAATGTATAGAAACGCAAAACCAAAAAACCTAAATAATACGAAAAAACATGGAAATACAGATTTGTCACTTTGTGATAATGTAAAGAACACCAGGACACGGCCATACCCGTTGTATCTCAATTTTTGATTTTTTGAAATACGTCACTACGTGATGCAAGCGACGATATGATAATGATAGCAATGTCGAAACGCGTTAAGTATTTTTTAATTAAATTTAAAACAAATAATCTTGTGTTTATTTACCTGTATCAATCAAATTTGAGAGATACTATCCCGTGCAATAAGATAATGTTTCAACAAGAGCCTACGGTAGAAAGCTTAAATATGATAGAAAGATTATTTTAAAATTTTAGCAAAATTTTGACATTTTTGTCTTTGTTTTATTTAAATTGTAATTATTTATTAAAATGATATGTATTTGTGTTAAATTTACTTAGAAATATGTAAAATGTTTAATAAATTACACTATCATTTAGAACAGGTCTTTTTAAGAAAAAAGAAAACGTTTTTTTTTTTTGACGCACAGTGTATTTTGAAACGTATCGCCTTGTGTTTTTAGTTTTATCTACTATTTCTCTCTATTTTCTGAGATTTCGTGAGAGGTTCCATATATCCCCTGTAATTAAACTTCTACTTTTTTTCATCTCTTTGGAGCAGATTAATAATCATAATTACTTAACGACGTTTTGCTTCTTGTTTTGCTGAATGATGACGAGTTTAAATCTTAATTACCCAATTAATAAGCATAATTTACTCAGTTTTTTTTTATACTAGCAATGTCTCCCCCCCCCCCGTCTCGTCTCATTCATTCAATTGTTAAAACATAGAATTATTAATATTAATAGCTGTCTGTTGTACACGTAGACGTAATTGGGAGCCCTTCATCATCATCACCATAATAATAATAATACTAAACGAGTGAAAAGGACAAATGAGTTCGGAGGTAAATGGCGAAAGAGAGAAGAGAAGAGACGAAACTTGCTTCATTCCACTCGTTACTTCCATTGTGTTGTTTCTGCTACAAGTGTTGCCAGTAAGAGAGAGAGAGAAATTTACTACCTGTTGTTGTTGTTGTTGTTGTTCTGATATTGCTCAGCAAGATTCAACAAGTATAGCTATTATAAATAAATCAAATTAATTCAATTTAAATATCTGATTAACTGTAATGTATTCTTTGAAAGGTTTTTTTTTTTGTAATGATTGATTGATCACCTTTCATTTATGATAAAGATATACACACAGGGGTATAAAGGGAAATAAAACCAACTCTTTCCCCTTCCTTTTGACTTTACTTTATAAAATTTAAAGTATCTAGTTGAAATAATATGAATATAGTAGTTTAAAGTTTTCTAGATTTCTCCAATGAGCAAGCAGCCAGTAGTTTTTCAATTTATTTAATATTTAATTAACGTGACAGGGCCGACGTTTCGGTCGCATATAGGCCATTGTCAATTTATTAATCCTCCAGTGGTTATATTGGTAAAAGACATTATTAATTGGGTATAGGAGACTTTGCAGCCAAGGAATTAACTAAAAAACTTATATTTAATTAATTAATTGTAGACGTTTCGGTCGCAAATCACGACTTTCCTTAGGACGATTAATTGTTAGACTCCTGAGGAAGGTCGTGATTTGCGACCGAAACGTCAACGGTTAATAATTAAATAAAGGTTTTTTAGTTAATTCCTTAGCTGCAAAGTCTGCTATACCCAATTCAAAAGCTGGGCATACACGGAGAGGTAGAACCGTCGGTTTTGACCGTGCCGGTCCAAACGCACGGATTTATCTTTACGTTAGTGGGCGAGCACGCGCCAGTTTTGACCGCCACGCATCAATCTAACAGATTGGACTGCGGTCCAAACTCACGGACTGATCTTTTCGTTAGTGGACAAGGGACAGTTTTGACCGCCACGCATCAATCTAACAGATTGGACTGCGGTCCGAACTCACGCTCTGATCTTTTTGTTAGTGGACAAGCGACAGTTTTGACCGCCCCGGACCATCTCTTTAAGTCGCGATTTTTGGAGGGGGTAGGGGAGGACATGTTACTTCAAAAAATTTTTTTACAAATTTATTTTTAAAGAAAATAAGTTACCCCTCCCCCCTATTAATTAATTAAGCTATTAATATGTTCTAAAATATTTTAGTTAATCACCATTCACAAAAACAAATTTATTATTATTATTTTTTTTAAATATCGTTTAAGGTCATGGCAAATTAGGATACAAATATTATATAGACCTAGCATTTTACTCGGGAGAAAGTCTAGTTTCTGAATATACAAAAAAAATTATAGGTTATGTAAGAAAAAAATATTGGCCCTCTTTCTAAAGCGCCCCCTAATGGTCCGATGTTTACCAAAAGCTTTTCAGTTCTTGACCTTTACATCTAGTTTATGTGTGCAAAATACCACAGACATACACACAGACATCATTCCAAAAACTACTTAAATGGACTCAGGGAACCTTAAATCGTATTTTGGCAGGTTCAGAATCAGATAATTAAAGATTTTATTTAAAGGAGAAGAAAGGATTAATTACTTTTTTTTTTAAATAATTTTCTATTTCCATTTTTCTTGGAAATTCCAATGGCTTCTTGACTTGATCTGTCTAGTCGGCAGGCAAAACTTTCGTCAAGACGAAAGTCCACGGATTTGGTCAAATCAGCGGTTAAAACTGCCGCGGTCCAAAGATTTTGCCCATACACGTACGGTTTGGCCCGTGGCGGGCCAACTATACGGGTTTATCTGCGGGTTTTTCCTTTACGTTTGTGAGTGATGACGGTTTTAACCGTGCCGGTTTTAGCCGGCCCGGCAGACTGGTCCGCCCCGGTCCAACCCGACAGATCAAACTCTACGTTTTTTTAAACGAAATTGATAATGACGGTTTTAACCGTGGCGGATCGACCCGACAGATTGGTCCGCCCCGGTCCAACCCGACAGATCAAACTCTCCACTTTTTTAAGCCAAATTGACAACGAAAGTTTTAACCGTGGCGGATCGACCCGACAGATTGGACCGCCCCGGTCCAACCCGACAGTTCTACCTCTCCGTGTATGCCCAGCTAAAGTCTTCAATAGTTAGACATTATTAATTTAATAAATCCAATATTTTTCATTCACTCTGTCCATAATAATAGATACACTCTATCTAATTTGGTCATTGAATTTATTAAATTAATAATGTCTTTTGCCACTGGGGGATCAATATATTGACAATGACTTGACTCTGAGGATGGTCCTATGTGCGACCGAAACGTCGCACATTAATTAATATAAATAAATTAAAAAACTACTGGCTGCTTGCTCATTGGAAAAATCTAGAAACCTTTAAACTTCATATATATTATCAGCTAATATAAAGTCAAATATAAATATGAATATATGTGACCGTCATGAAAAGGTAGTAAATGGTTTTTTCTGACTGAGAAAAGAATTAGTACAGATACAAACAATTTGTACATAACAAGAATTTTTTTTATTTTTTAAATTCTTTGCTCTAGTAATCAGAAATATGAATGAATTAAGAATAGAACTGTAATTACAAGAGCAAGATAAGTCAACACATTTTGACATTCATGTGTCATAATCATATTTTGTCAAAATACTTCTGATGATTACACATGATGAGCATTAAGGGTCAAAAATGTTTTTTCGTTTCCTCTTATGGATGTACTTCTTATATAAAGTCAATATAATTTAAAATACGATTGAGAGACATTTAATTCTTTAAATTTCTTTTGTATTCAATTTGAAATAATCCTTGGATTATCAAATGTTAATTTCAATTCATTCCATTTGTATATTTGTATTCAAGAGAAGAAAATGCCATATAGCAGAAACAACAGGTAGCAATGATAATAAGGCGATAATTAAATTCCCCTAATAACAGCCAGACAGCATTTGATATTTATAATCAAAATACTAACAAGATATCATTTGGCTTGTTATTAGCTCTTAGTTTATTATTTAGACTTATTACATTCTTATAATCTAATAATTGGGAGATTTAACGACCGAAATTAAACTAGCCGCAAACAAAAATTTAATTATATAACAATTTTTATTATTTTACATTTGAGAGATTTAATTATTTTAATTAATTGACTTTAATTTTTCAGAATGCTTTCCAATTCATTTTCTGGAATTATTGCGCTTTCCCTTTTGAGAATTCGGAGACCCGAGTATTTTTCCTGGACTGTCTATAAGACTGCAAAATTTCGTTTCACACTTACAGGAAGTTGATCAAAAATAGCGTGACAGAAGAGTACTCTGCTATTATATATATACAGATATTATTTCTTGCAATTTAATCAATAGTAGGCCCCTATAACATTATTTGATTTGATTTGATAAATAAAACAATTTTTATTATTTGATTTGAAAATTAAGATTTAATTAGTATGATAAATTATAGAATAATAATTGTGAAATTTAATCTTTTCCCTTATAACTCATTAACTTTGAAACTACTTGACGGATTTTTGTAGAATTTTTTTTCATTGTTTTTTAATGTATAGAGAATTTTACGAGGATGCCTTCCTTTAGGCTAAATTTTGTATTTCCTTTTAAATAATTAAGGATAAAATATTAAATAATTAATATTAATTATTATGAAAAACACTTGGTGATTGTTTCATTTTCATTTATTGATATTAATACAATACATTGGATTGTATTACTTCTGAAGATGATACGTTAAGTACAAAGTATTTATATCAATAAATGAAATTGAAACAATCACCAAGTGTTTTTCATAATAATTAATATTATATTTGCCCGTGATACCTGGTTTAGAGAGAAGACATTGGCTTCTCATGGCGGGGTCCCGGGTTCGCTTCCCGTCCCAATATCTGTTTTATTTGATTTGACTACAAATCATTTGAAATAAATAGGGATGGGGTCTAAATGGACCCTGTTATGCAATAGTGTGTCAAGCGCCAAAAAATTAAAAATTGAGTTAATCACGGAATATTGTTTCAAATGCTTTAATTAATAGTATTTTTTATGAAATATGTCCTAAAAAAATTTATATTTAATGTTACTTGCACAATTGACAAGAAAAATTATATATAATCCAATGAAAACCAAAAAACTTTAATGGTAATTTTCTCAAAGCTAGATGGCGCTTGACACACTAATGCGTAACAGGGTCCAAATGGCCTTGGATACCAAAAAAGACCTTAAAAAAAATTTCATTAATTATTTTACCTATTACAATGTGTCTACGGTTACCAGTCTAAATTTCAAAAATTAAATTTGATTATCCACTGGCTTTAAGAAACCTAAGAAATATTAGATATTAACGTGAGCTAAGTGCGAGGCCCTCCAAAGTTACGTTTATGTATAAATGTTTCAAACAAATTAAATTCTATATGCATAGATAAAGAAGTTAAATTATATATATAAAAAAAAAAATATATTTATATACACTAACAAAATCAATAATAAAAAAAAAAAATTTTTTTCTATTTAATTTTAAAATAAATAAATAATGATGATGAAAAGAAAAAGAAGGAATGCAGAATGAAGTAAAAGAGAGAGAGAGAGAGAGAGAGAGAGAGAGCGATGGAACTTTTTGAAAGTCAAGTTACGAGAACGAAAAGGGTAAGAAAAAGAAAGTTTTAATAAAATGTTGTCTTTGCAAGAAATAGAGTATAGAAGAAGGTGGAGGGTGAGGGGGAGGGGAGGCAACATCCTACTTTTCCATGAAGTTTCAAAAAGCAACGGAGATAAGAAGAGAGAGGAGGAGGAGGAGGAGGAGGTGCTGGGGCCAAATTAAAGAGAGATCCCGTGACGATCAAAGTCCTATCTAATTACTGCATAAATAAATATTTATTTTATGTTAATTGGTAGACGTCTGCAAAAAAATATTTAGAAAAAAAAAAAGATGCGCTCACTCTTCTTCATCCTGTTAGTTTTATCAATTAAATATTTATTATTTGACGAATTCACGTACTAATGATTATTTACTTAAAGATAAAAAAAAAAAAACTTTTGCTCATTTCAAAAGAGATCTGTGAACTTTGGCTAGAACACATATGCGATTTGTGATCTGCTTCGCCACCCGTCCAGGGAGTTCATCCCTTCAGGTGGCTCAGACCCGCCTACGGCGGACCCTCGCCTTTTCTTAATCAAGTGTCGCAATTTTTAATCAACTCGTTTCATGCAATTAATAATAAAAATACATATCTGGCTTATTAAAAAATAACACTCTCATAACTTAAAAAGATAAGACGGAGTGTCCGTTTGTTTGTCTGTCTTTATCCAATCCGAGTTCAATCCCCGATCTTATTTATATTTTGTTAACTATGGCAACCATTTCTCCTATCTTTCCTATGAAGTACAAGAGAAAAGTGATCTTCAGAAGATTTCAATGACAAAATGAGAATATACCATCAAGAGAAAAGATATTGGACAACCCCCTCACTTCTACCTGAATTTAGAGCCTTTTGAGGTATGTATACAGGGCCGTAACTAGGCAGATGTAACATACACGGTGCACCTATTGCATCTGCCTAGTTACGGCCCTGTATACATACCTCAAAAGGCTCTAAATTCAGGTAGAAGTGAGGGGGTTGTCCAATATCTTTTCTCTTGATGGTACATTTTAAAGAGCATCTAAAAAATAATTGATTTATGAATTTTAATTAAAATCGTTGCGGCGAATTTTGAAAAAATCGAAAAAAAAAACTGAAAAAGTACATCAGTAAAGTACTAGTACTCTTTGGCCGATTTTGATTAAAAGCTTATTTTCACGCCTCAGGTGGCTGCCTAACTTAAATATAAAATTTCAACCTTAGTAAAAGAATTAGATTTTTGGTTTAACTGTGGTTTATTTGTAAAAATTACAACGTTTCGGCCACTCATTCTGTGGCCTTCTTCAGGTACAATTCAGCTAAGATTACAAAGGTTAGCTGAATTGAACCTGAAGAAGGCCACAGAATGAGTGGCCGAAACGTTGTAATTTTTACAAATAAACCACAGTTAAACCGAAAATCTAATTCTTTACTAATGATAACAACTGTGAAAGCCTAAACTCCAAAATTTCAACCTCCTAGCTCAATTCCTTCATGCTTTAAAATGAACCCAGACAGACAGACACACAGACAGACCATGTCACGAAAAACACTTTTTTGGATTCAGGGGACCTCAAAACGGAAAGATCCATAAAAATCTCGATATCGAATTTTTGAAATGAATCCAATACTTTCTTTATATATTAACATAGGTAAGAGAAAGTAAAAAAAATAAAAATTTAATTATCTTTGATTGTTTGGGCTGGATGATAAAATTGTTGAATAGGAGAAAAGACCAGCACTTGTTTATCCACCATTCACACTATTTATTTGCAAATATTTCGGGTTGCAGAACGCCACCCATCATCAGTGCAGAAAATACCGTAGTTTTGTGGTGGGTGTCGTCGAGATAAAAGTAGAAGCTAAATTTCGACTCTGGAACACTTGTCACAGTTATATTCTATTGGAGTATGGAACCTTCTAAGTTATTTCTAATTAATCTCTTTTTTCTTGTAGGATAATCTTCAATACAAAAAAAATTAGGAAATTTATCAGAAAATCTTTTCAATTTCTGACTATATACTGGAATATAAATCTGTTTTAATTTGGTTTTCAATTGGGTTTAGGAAATCTATTTTTGGTATCAAGATGGAGTTGATGAAAAAAATCAACTACTGAAGCTGAAATGTTTTTTTTTATTATTGACCAACTGTGTACAGTGAGCGCCACAATTAAGTCCCCACCTGATAGCTAGAGCCTTAAGTATATGGTATATGGTGAAATAATTTTGAATTTGAAAAGGTAAAATAAAATCATCTGTACCAGATTTTACGTTTTATCTTTTCGGACATAAAAATTATTTTACTATACACCATATACTTAAGGTTCTAGCTATCAGGTGGGGACATAACTGTAACGCTCAGTATACATAACTCAGTTTCGGCAAAAGTCATCTTCAAGAAACTTCTTGATACCAAAAATAGGTTTCCTAGATCGACTTATAAACACTGAAAATAAAATTAAAGTCTTCTCACAGTTCCATAAACTAATGTGTTTAGTAATGCTGAAGGTTCTATTCTATGAGGTGGACGTCATAACCATGTGAGTAGATAACAAAAACATTAATTCAAAAGTTTGACTGTATTTCCTAAATTTATTTCCTCTTAGATCTATATATATAAGCAAAAAAAAAAGTAATTTTATTTGAAAACCAATATAATATCAAATATAAGTTGGAATTTTTTTTTTTTTTAGAAAGAACTTTTAAAAAGATGCATTATTTTAAATTTTATCTAGAAACTATATTAGTTAAGATTATATTTATTTGGTTATAATAGAGAAGAAGCCAAGAAATAAAAAAGAAGTAGCCATGGCATGCAACAAGTCGTTGATTTTACTGACCGCCGCGAGCCAAGCTGGAGGGTGATAATGGTGACATCTTCTCCGGGGTTGGTACAGCTGATACACTCAGCACACCGTCTCTGGCAACATCCTGTAGTGCTGAAGCGGCACGTGACCCGGCCCCAGCTGGTTGCAGAATCGTATATTGTTTATTATCAGGCGACACCGGGCGTTTTCCTCCGTTGTTGTTGTTGTTGTTGTTGACGGTACTGTTGCTTGATGTCGTTTCATTGGCCCCATTAGAGTTGTTTCCGCCTCCGCCTCCCCCATCTCTACTTCCACCTCCACCACTATCAGTATCACTTCTACCACTAGGACCATTGCCACTTCCACCATTTACCATATCTTCCTTATCGTTACTAGAATCGGTATCATCTTTGTTAGGTTTAAGTAAGTATGACCCTGTATGTTTGCTATTATCCAATGAAGTTAATGGCGAGTGATGATGCTGTGGCACATTCGGGCTTGTAGTATCAGCTCCATTTGGTGGTGGATATCCAACGAATGTGGCTGATGCCGGAAATGGACCTAGAGGTATACTAGAGTTCTGTAAATGGTCCATTGACATTCGATGATGATGAATAGTATCTTTGCCGTTAATTGCTCGAAAGCGGACCCAGTGCTGAAGGTGGGACGTTGTAGTAAGTGATTTTGGAACAAAGATTTGGAAGGTTCTTCCTCTTTGCGACGTTTGTCTGGTCTTTCTCCATCTTTTCTCTGATTCTGACATATCAATTTCTAATTCATTTGACGAATCATCTACTAATTCATTAAAATCTGGTTCGTAACGTCCAGTTTGTTGGTTTTGTGTGGTTGTAAAGTGTGTTTCTTCTGGGACAGGTTTGTCTTTTTCTTTAATCTTATCCGGAGGACCTCGTCCAACTTGTGACTGAATCGTTGCACATTCGTTTTCAATTTTGAGCAAATTTTCAAAGTTCATTTCCTTCAGGGTATGTAGAAGATGAAGTTATAGATGTGGTTGATGATGTTGTTGTTGTAGATGTTGTTGTGGTTGTCGTAGTATTGGTAGCAGTATGGGTAGTTTCTTTGTTTTTATGTTTTAGTGATTTGTTAGAATTTGTAGTTGTTGTAGTTGTAAGGACGGGACCCGAATTAGTAGAAGCAGCTGCTGCTGCCGCTGCTGCAGCGGCCGCGGCTTTTGCTTTACCATCCGACTGGCGTAAGGTAATTACATCTTTTAAAGAACATGATGAATCACTTCCAGGACTTAATTTATTTTTTTTCTCATCAAAAAGATTTTCAAAATTAGGTGCCGCATCATAACGATCTTGTGTTTGATTAGAATAAAAACCGCCGCCACGTGGCACTGACCAACTACCCGAAAGACTTTTCAACGCAGCTTCTGTTTCACGAATTAATGTTTCATCATCTACGGGATCTGTTTCTGTATTATTTGTTATTGGTACTTTAGTTTTACGTGCTGGACTACCACCACTACTACAATTCTAAAGCACGTTTCTTTTGAGGTAGAACACAAGATGTTTTAATATCAGCTGCGTCACCTTTTCGGCGTCGTTTCACAGTACCTTCGTCTTCTGGCATGTCACAATTACTGTCTTTGGCTGAGGCTGACTTGTTGTTGTTGTTGTTCTGCTGCAGAGGAATTGCAGTAGTCTTGCGTTTCTTCAGGAGTGTCGCGGCGCCGGAGGCCGGGGGTGAGCCTGCGGCGCCACCATCGGCCGAGCTGCAACAGCCCCCACGTGCCATCCGGCTTTTAGCTCTAGCCTTCTTTCATCATATTTATGTTAAAGTTTATTAACCAATTACGGTTTATAAACTTGTTGCATTTTTAACACTCATGCACTTGTTTAAAAAACTACTTAACAAAATTTTTCACTTTTTTCGAGTTATTATAAATAAAAAATATCTGGAGAAAGAGGTTTAATAAAAAAAGACATAGATCTAATTTTATTTTTTATAAATTTCGGTTCAAATAATTATCAAAAATAAAATCTTTTTGCAATTATTAGATCTAGGTCTTTAAAGTTAATCCATTTTCCATATTTCTTGATCTTCTCAAATTACTCACCAGAAAGATGCAGAATCATTAAAAAACTCAACAAAAATTTTAAAGAACTTGCTATGATGTGAGTTGTGACATTAGAAAACGATGGAATCAAGAGGATTGGATCTGATTCGATATAGAAAGAAAGAGTGTAATATCATATTTTCCCCAAAAGTATTTAAGTTTACTTATTTCCTTTGATATCTAGGTCAAATATTCTTGAAAGAAAAAAATAATTATCGCCAAGTTTTGTCACCCAAACAGACACACCCACCAAAAAGTTGGTTTGTCTTGAACGTGTATATAAAAAGTTTGTGGGTTACTTTGTGAGTAAGTTTGTCTTTAAAAAAGTTTTTTATTTTTCCCCATCCCAATTTTTTCTCCCACCATTGAGACTTTAGCAAACTATATAAAAACAAAACAGTCTAGACAACAAAAATTAAAACTCTCCA
>JAKCPI010023869.1:0-24161 GCA_023213315.1 Euborellia annulipes | reverse complement strand
GTAAAGAAAATGTCCTCTTTGATGTTGCTGAAGAAAGAAGAGTGATGCCAAAAGAACTGATGTTGTCCCTCAGGGACAAGAATGACATCGGCATAATTACCTAAATGGCAAAGGATATTTCTAACGGACTTTAGAGGTAATCAAATATGAATAATTCTGATGTCTCTCAAAAATGAATAAAATCCAATGGTTGAGCAAGAATAAACAATTTCAATCCTTTATTAATGCAAATCATTGCCCTCGAGATATGGCGTAGAGGTTAGCGTGCTAACCTCATATACCAAACGTCACGGGTTCGGACCCCAGGCAGTGCGATGATTTTATTTAAGCCAATTGGATACCAAATGGCTTAAATAAGAATGCCTGGACCCCATATATGTATATTTATTAATAACGGATATCGTAAAAAGTCTTATATGGCCTGAGTTGCCGAAAAGACTGTGTGAATGTGTGTGTGAGTGTGAGTGTGAATGAGAAAAGGTGTGAATGTTTTTTTTTAATAAAAAAAAAAAAAAAAAAAAAAAAAATGCAAATCATTGGATTTTATTCATTTTTTTTAAATATTGGCTATTAGAAAGTATGCGACGGGAGCGAGATTGCGACATCATCTCCTTTTGCTTGCTGCATTGTAGGCAACCCTAATGGTTCTGGGTCCTATTCAGTTTTTAATTCACAAGTAGATTTCATATTTAGTGTGGAGCAATTAAAGAGTTGGCCAAAACTTCAATCCAGACTATTTCTTTAGGGATGTATCAATTCATGATGATAGTTCGTATAACATTCAGTAGTTCAAGAGAATGAGAATAGAAAGAGAAATTTGCTGTTGATGTTACAAGTTGGAAAAGAGCAAGTACGGGGGAGGCAAAGAAAGGAAAGCCTTTCCCTAAAGGAGACATTTATTCCTCCATCTTCAGTTCTTATAGGATCTAATTCAGGTACAAAAGTTGTCATTGGTCTGGGCCGGCAGCGCGACTGTTTAAGCCAACGTGAACGTCTAATATAGACTCTCACGTTAGGTTGATTTTGGATTTTTATGAGGTATTGCTCCTTCTCAGCCACCCGGCCGAGATCTTTCGGCTTCCAGTTGGAGCAATCATCATTTTTAAGGCATATAGGCCACCAAAACTGGGCCCTTTGTGTCTGTGGTGTGTGGATTTCCTCCCACTTTCCTACTCTAAGGCCGGTATCCCACTAGGACACCACGGTGGCGCAGCCAGTGGCGACACACTTAAGCATAAGGAGCATATCTCACTTGGTGTCGGATTGGTTCCTCCACCAATTTGTTTGCGCCACCAGACGTGCACATTCGTACATCCTACTGGTGTCTCCACCGCTGTGGAAATTGAATTAGATCAGATTTTTAAAAATGAACAGCACTGCTGATGTCTCTCTTGGTTGCCTGATTGGTTGCTACGGTAACCACGGGGTCGCCACCGTGGTGTCCTAGTGGGATACCGCCCTAAGAGGCGGATTATTGGCGGCAAGCTAGATTCGAACCCGAGTCATGTTGAGACTTCAGATCCGTAATCAGCTTAGACGCTTGTTTCCTCCTCCCGTTGGCTTAAACACTCGCCCTTTTAAAAAAAATATACATGTGCACGGACTTTTGTGCCACACCAATGACAACGTATAACCTATAAGGACTGAAGATGAGCAAATAAATTTGTCCGAAACGCCTCTTTTCGGCAGAAGCTTTCTTTTCTTTGCTGCCCCAAGACTTGCTCTTTCCCAACTTATCAATATGACAGTGCAATAGAAACAAATTTCTACCCGTTTTTTGAATTGACCAATCGCCTATTAATAACAAACGAAAAACTTTCATCTAATATTGAATGAATTAAATACAAGGTGAGGACAACGTAAAAGGTCAAGGAAATATTTGGATAGAAGAAATTCATCCTACCTGATTGTTGTTGCGCCTCTCTGCCTATCCAAGAAATGATGTTGAAGAAGATGGTCTTTTGCATCCATATTTTATAATTATTGTGTCCATATTGTGTGTGCGTTTTTCAGAATTTTGGATATTAATAATGCGTTCCTCAAAAGAATTATCTATCGCTGGCTTGACTGTTCTTCATCATTTGTTCTTTACAAGGAAGTTCTCTCATTCTGAGTTTGTTTGTGAATATACTATAGATAGAAAAAAATGGGAATTTCGAGCTCCTGTCTGATAGAGATTGCTAGAGATTATTTTTCCGGTATATGCATATTTCCTAGTTGAAGGGATTTTTGTTGTCTTCAATTTGTTTCAGCTCGTGTTTTTGTAGTTGACGACAATATATAGCAACTTTGCCAAATCTATACCAAAGAGAGTATCTATTTTTGGCAATGTATGCCAATGACTTGCAATCTGCTTCGATTACAAGTATTTGAGTTGATTGATCGTCTTGGCTGCCGAGAATCTTCCAATTTTCGGTAGAGAGTCCCTTATTCTGCGCCTCAAAGAGTGCTAAAGCTCTTTTGGGGTCTTTGCCAGCACTCTCAGGAAGGAATATGTGGATGGTTAGAGAACAGCCTGTAACCACCTTTGCCTCCAACTCGACTCCTTTCCACGTGGTCAAACAAGACGCTTTGTCTTTTAGCCATCTGAATGAGTTCACATCTGTGCATCTAATGACAAGCATGCCTGGCCTCTCCTTACCGCTAATACATTGGAAATGGAGCGGGTATTCACTTCCTAGTGCAATTTCATCAACGATACTTTCCTCCAGTTCGTCAACTTCTGCTTTAGTTAGAAGCCTTTTGGGATAATCTTTTGGCAACAAAGCTAGTTTCGGAGGCCTCCTTCGGCGACAATATCTTGATGATTTTTCCTTTTGTTCAAGAGCCTCATTCTCTTTTTCTTGAATTGTAATTTCTGGAGACGTTTTTCGATTTTCTTCCTTTTTAATTGTCAATTTTGAATCAGTAATTTGATTATCTTCTTCTTCTTCTTCTTCTTTAATTGTTAATTCTGATGACGTCGTTTGAATATTTTCTTCTTTAGTTGTTAATTCTGAATAGATCATTTCAAAATCTTCCATTTCTTTGGTTGTCAATTCAGATGACGTCATTTGATTATATTCTTTATCTTGAGAAGTAATGTCTGAAAGAGTTATCATTTGTTTATCTTCTTCCCCTTCTTTAGTTGTCAGTTCTGAGGCTGTCATCTGATTATCTTCTTCCCCTTCTTTAGTTGTCAGTTCTGAGGCTGTCATCTGATTATCTTCTTCCCCTTCTTTAGTTGTCAGTTCTGAGGTCGTCATTTGATTATCTTCTTCCCCTTTTTTAGTTGTCAGTTCTGATGTCGTCATCTGATTATCTTCTTCCCCTTCTTTAGTTGTCCGTTCTGATGACGTCATTTCTAGGTCTTCCTTATCTTGAGAAGTAATTTTTGAAAGAGTTATCATTTGATTATCTTCTTCCCCTTCTTTAGTTGTCCGTTCTGATGACGTCATTTCTAGGTCTTCCTTATCTTGGGACGTAATTTCTGAAAGAGTTATCATTTGATTATCTTCTTCCCCTTCTTTAGGTGTCCGTTCTGATGACGTCATTTCTAGGTCTTCCTTATCTTGGGACGTAATTTCTGAAAGAGTTATCATTTGATTATCTTCTTCCCCTTCTTTAGGTGTCCGTTCTGATGACGTCATTTCTAGGTCTTCCTTATCTTGGGACGTAATTTCTGAAAGAGTTATCATTTGATTATCTTCTTCCACTTCTTTAGGTGTCCGTTCTGATGACGTCATTTCTAGGTCTTCCTTATCTTGGGACGTAATTTCTGAAAGAGTTATCATTTGATTATCTTCTTCCCCTTCTTTAGGTGTCCGTTCTGATGACGTCATTTCTAGGTCTTCCTTATCTTGGGACGTAATTTCTGAAAGAGTTATCATTTGATTATCTTCTCCTTCTTTAGTTGTCAGTTCTGAGGTCGTCATTTGATTAAGTTTTTTTCTTCTTCAGTTGTCAGTTCTGATGACGTCATTTGATTATCTTCCTTATCTTGAGAAGTAATTTCTGAAAGAGTTATCATTTGATTATCTTCTTCCCCTTCTTTAGTTGTCCGTTCTGATGACGTCATTTCTAGGTCTTCCTTATCTTGGGACGTAATTTCTGAAAGAGTTATCATTTGATTATCTTCTCCTTCTTTAGTTGTCAGTTCTGAGGTCGTCATTTGATTATCTTCCTTATCTTGAGAAGTAATTTCTGAAAGCGTTGTCATTTGATTACATTCCTCCCCTTCTTTTGTTGTCAATTCTGATGACCTCATTTGATTATCTTGTGCTTCTTCTTCTTCTTCTTCTTGACATGTAAATTCTGAAAGCGTTATCATTTGATCACAATCTTCTTCTTGTGAAGCCAATTCTGGAGGAAATGTCATTTGATTATCTTCCATTTCTTGATATTGTGAAGGTGTCTTCTGACTATCTTTCTTGTCTTCTATAGTTATAATTTCTATAGATGTTGCCCGCTGACCTTGTTCTTGTTCGGAAATCGTTTTCAGGCGATCTTTCTTTTCTTGAGTTGTTACTCTTGGAGACTGTGTCTTTTGAATGTCTTCTTTTTCATGAGATGTAATTTTTGAAGCCGCCTTCTGAATATCTTTCGTCTTTTTAGGAGTGACTTCAGGGGTCATCCTCTTTCTTTTTTCCTTGCTTTCTCGACAAGAGGGAACTTCTTCTTCTCTCGCTCTTTTATTTCCTTGCTTTTCTGGGTAATACATTTCTCCTTTGTTTTGCATAGATTTTATTCTCTTTTTTGCTACCTCTGGATCAAGTCCTTTATTTAGGAAGAGAATGTACAATTTGAATCCAGGTTTTATTGGTTCAGAGGGCTGATTAATTTTTGATTTATCTTCATTTATTGGTTCTGTTTTGCATTGAATTTGACTTGTACTTCTCAGATCTACTTCATTTGATTTTAATTTATTATTTTCCATAGTGTTCCCACGAGCAGCTAGGGAATATCGGTCCGCCACGTCAGAGCCCCGCATGACGTGGTAAGGCACAATTACTCTCTGAGGTGGCCTGGGTATCAGAGAGGCTCCGTTTCTGATAGCCTGTATTACCCCCCGGCTATCAACAAGTCCAATAGGCACGGGTCGCATTACACCATGGATTAGGGGGTGGTTGTTCTTAGTTCGTTGCTCATTGGCTGTCTTTTCCGGACACCAAAAAGCTCTTGGTAGGAAAAGACAGGCAAATCATTGCAACTTAAGCCCCCGCACCGCGACAAGGTGACTCCCATAGCGGGGGTTTTATACAACATAGAATAGTATTTCTAGAAAAAATGCATATTTCTTGGATTTTTTATTTCATTTTTTTAAATTTTAGAATAGGTAAACTCACTCTCTTTTAAAAATAAAAAAAAAAAAATAAAAATGTTAATTGAATTTGATATTTTAAAAAATATTCTCAAGATATTAACTAGTTCATTTTTTTTCCAAATTAGAGTAGGAAAGTTTGACACCCGACTGACATGAAACGAGAAGCTCTTTGAAACAATCGGCTGTAGGCTTTCAGTTTCATAAAACAAAGAATAATTTCTGTCTTTTGTGCTTGGGATAAAGGGTTCATATCCCGTTTCATGCGAAAAAATCTATTTCATTTAAATTGGCTGCCAATCAAATGATATAAAGAGACGAGGTCTAAATGGCCTCCGATGCTGAAACAGATTTTAAATAAAATAAAAAAATACTAAGGCGAACCATGCAATAATTCATTTTATCCTTAAAATCCGAGTTGATTTTTAATCCTGTACCCCTCCCAAGTTACATTGTAAAAAAATCAATTACCTTTTCTCTGTTAAACTATTTTATATTTATTTTTCTAGTTCCGGGGATAGAGTCAAAATAAAATGAAGGTTGACCATAGATGTTTCTATTTTCAAATGGGGTCATTCTCAAAATCAAACAATTTTGCTTACCGAAACTTGTTAAAATCAATAGAGCAATAATACGTTTAATTAAGGTCACAAGTGAAGAGAAGCATCAATAGCGGAGTTAATATAATATTTAATAACAATAAATAAGAAAGAAAAAATGTCTCATAATAATAAATCCATCTATCAAATGTTGAGGAATGAAAAGAGGCAGATGAAAGGACTCTGATACAATACTTTAATGAGTGAGTGAGTGGCAACAACACACTTCCTCTCGCCCACCCTTTGTCCTTAGACACGTGACTCTCCTCTCTCGATATTTCAATATTAGTATCGAATATTAGTGTAATGGATTGAGGCCAAGTGACCCGTGTGTTATTGGGTATGGATGACTTGGATGGCAACAAAAAGACGTTTCTCATATTCTCTCTGTCTGTTCTGTTGTGCGTTATGCAATCATGCGTTGATATTAATTCTCTTTTTTTGTGATTTTATATTAAAAAACGATGGAATCCGAAGTAAATAATAAAAAAATATATATAGCAATGTGTGTATATTAATACATATATAAATGGTATTATTTAAAAAATATGAAAATGACATATAATCATTTTTTTTTTTTAATAAATACGGAAATTTATTAATTTTATTTTTTTGTTATACATTATTCCTCTATCAACAAAAAGCTATTTTTTAATCACAAATTTTGAAGTAACGGTGGTAGGGTAGAAATATGAGATAGCTAGCTAGGTTTTCGCTTATGTATATTGCTGACATAGGACAGGAACTAAGTAGTCTAGCATCATCATTGAATCCCCTAAACGGCCGGTCTTCAAAGTTTCCCGAAGTGATCGTTTGTAGTGTCGGGTGCTGTTGAAAGTGTTTTTAGCTTTGATTCAGTAGGTAAGTTGACATTGAAATATTGCTCTTGTTGAATATCAGTGAGAATTTAAAATAAAATGGTACGATATGTTGGCAAAATAAAAGAAAATGGAGTAGTGGTCGTAATATGAGACAGCACGGTAGTACGGTTCTGAGAGTGCAGTGCACACTTGTCATTATTGCAAAACATTATTTGTAAACAGGTATTACCACGACAAAATTTATTTCAAATGAATTGGATATCGATCAATTGAAATAAATAGAGACAGGGTCTAAATGGCCTCCGATGCCGAAAAAGAACTTGAAACGAACCACCTATCGCAGCTTAAAGCAACTTTAGTGCGGATATTTTGAACTGATGTTCAGTGCAGGTAAGTTATTTCGTTTGACCCTTTTTATATTGAATTTTCTGGAGGTCTGAGTAATTATAAATCGATTCATTCAGGAAATTTGAGGATGTGAAAAAAGAACCAAAGAAAAAATGCCATGAAGATGATCGCGCACATAGAAACAGTCATTTCGTCCGAGACAGTAGCAGTAATCAACTTAACATGCTTTTAAATAGGCAAGCACCACCCAAAAAGGGCACGGAATTCAAAATTTTCCTGTCTGGTGACGCAGACAGAAATTTTGTCTAATACGCTTTAATTAAAATGAGGTAAAGAAAGTCTTGAAAGAAAAAATTATAGAGAAAGCAGGAAAGAGACTTAAATATGTTTCAATTTAATAAAAGCCCAAAAAGATTTGGAGATTCCAAAAAAATAGAGGTATGTTTGGCCCTCGGGTTTAGTGTAGTTGGTAGCGTCCTAACCTTCTATTCCGAGGCTCGCGAGTTCGGATCCCAGGCAGTCCGATGAAATGCCTGGACCCCCAATAGATATTACCATACATAATACGGTTATCGTCAAAGTCTTATAAGGTCTGAGTTACCAAAAAGACTGTGTGCATGTGTGTGTGAGTGTTGAGTGTTAAAAAAAAAAGAAACTATTTGCAATAAATGAATCTTACCTGATTGTATCAAGTACAATGTTTAATGTGTTTGAATCCACAAGATCCACTTTGTTGACAATCACAAGATCGGCCAGGGCTATTTGCCTAAAACAAACAAACAAACAAACATGGATGTTATTAGTGGCCAACTCAATGGGATTGGATTACGAGTAAATATTGAAATTAAATTCTAATCCCTGAAATGAGGACTACAAACAGGTATAAGGGAATAATACTCAAGGAGGAGTGTCTAGCTAGAACAAAATTAAAATGTTAATTACTAAATTAAATTAGATAAAGTTTTTTAGAAGAATTTTTAAAAATTATTTTCTGAAACCAAATTTCAAAAACCTTAGATGTTTTTCTTGTTAAAAAATAAATATTTTTTCTAAGATGAGGCTTTTACAAAATATCCTCCTTGTAAACGAAGTACAAATTCGATTGTTTATATTATTTGGGTGTTCATTTCTCAATCTCAACGGCCTTTTTCACCAAATACCAATTTTGTTCAGTTTCTTAAATATTCGTTTCCTGCCATTGGTTGTTTCAATCAAGTGCCTCCAATTTGCTCTTTGTCTGGCCAATGCACGCCTACTCACTTTGCATTGTTTAACCTCAAGACTGAAAGGCGGGTAATGCAACTAGTTTTATTATTTATACGTAATGCCATACTAAGGATTTTGGCTTTATAATCTCTCTGATTAAATGGATTGATGATTTGACTACAAATCATTTGAAATAAATAGGGATGGGGTCTAAATGGCCTTAGATGCCGAGAAGGACCTTAAAAAAAAAAAAAAAAAAAATGGATTGAATTCTATCTTACAAATAGGAAAGTTTTGGTTCACGGAGTCTATGGACCACTGCTGTTATTACTATTTATAAATGACATCTGCCGATACGTCGTCTCCCATTGTGCTTTTTCCTGACGATGTTAATATATTCAACAGAGTCAGAGGACTAGGAGACAAACACCTTCTAGAGGATGATATTGGCAGGCTATCTGAGTGGACAAAGAGAAATGAAATGAGTCTTCAACTTGATAAAGCCATCGTCTCTACCTCGACATCTATTTTTCAAGATCTTCAGGAAATCTGGTGTCAGTGATCTGGGTGTAATTTTCAACTCCCAACTTGGACTTTCTCGCAGGTTGAGAAGACGAAACTTGGGTCTTGTGGCTTGGGCAGAGAATTTCATCCATGACCGAAGATGTAAAAGCGATAGATATATTGCATACACCTTGTTATCAGAAGATATCCCTGCTTGTTTCTAGAAATAGACAGGAAGCAGGTAGGCCTACTCGGGTATCTTAAATTAACACCACTCAAGAAAAAAAAGCAAGATATTTATGCAGGTATAACACTGTCCATAGACTACTTCATGTTCCAAAAGTATATATAAATTTTCTTTTCAGGTGGTTACTTGTCGTAGGAATATCCTGTTTTTATGGATTAGAATTAAAAAAACCAACGATAAAGTTGAATTGTTATTTTTTAATTTAAATTAAATACCGTTGGTTCTTTAATTCTAATCCATCAAAACAGGATATTCCTACGACGAGTAACTAGCTGAAAAGGAAACTTATAGATTGAATCTCGTCTTCTCTCAGTTTGCAGAATACCAGGTATATAAACTTTAAAATGCCCAAACAAGGCATTAGGAAAAGTGGATTTTTAGCATATTAAAAAGTCAATGTGTTGCTTTTGTTAAATGTATGGCTGAGGCTAACAAGAAATGTGGCAGAAGTCTATTTAAAAACGGTTTCATTAATATCAAGTGTTTGAGCTTGTTAATACTTATCATTGTCGTATTGTTAATGAGGTCTAATAAAGGTTTATTGCAGTCCTAGTGAGCTATTGTTGCATCTCGGCACCATCTATCGCTCTCTGAGCCTAATGCACAGGGATAGGTAAATGTTTCCCAATGGGGATTAACCTTTCACTGAGAAGAGCAAAATTGTTTGTTGTATTGTAGGTTTTTTCAACTAATTCAATTGAGATGTAGCAACCTTTGTAATCTTAGCTGAATTGTACCTGAAGAAGGCCACAGAATGAGTGGCCGAAACGCTGTAATTTTTACAATTAAACCACAGTTAAACCGAAAATCTAATTCTTTTACTAAAGAGCAAAAACTCTATTATGTATAGATTAAAAAAAAAAAAATTAATATTAACATTTTAATAAAACACGAAAATAAATAAAAAATGTCAACCATCAATTTATAGAAAAATGTAAAATTAAATTTGAAAATAACATAATCTATATCAAAAACATTTTATTTGATTGAATATTATCATCATTTTATGAAAAAAACGACGACAGAGAGAGAGAGAGGGATTGTCATTTGATACATATTATGATTTAATTATGCAAATAGGCCCTGGAATATGTTTAACGCTTATTTCGTTCTGAAAATCAATCAACGAATGGATGTGACATGTCTCTCTCTCTCTCACTCCCTCCCACTTTGATTTGGTTATTCAAATTCACTCTCACTCCCTCCCCTCCCCTCCCCTCCCTCCCTTGACCCATAGAGTGTTGTTGCTATTACTCTTTACTCTAAATTTAGCAACACCAAAAATGGAAAAATTATTTTCTGACAATTTTTTGGATGAGATAAAAAACGCCGCCCAAAAAAAATAATTGGATTTTTCAAGGTGGCTAATCGAATTATTTTCTAATAATAAGATTATATGAAAATATACAGTAATTAAAATACGTATGATGATCTATGGCAGTGGTCCCTAGCCCCTCGGACAAGTACAGGACCCTAGGGCGCACAAGGAATATTAAATTATTTCCATTTTATTTAGGCCTACTGTGCTGTATTTCTCTCGGGTTTGTGCGACTTTCCATGGAAGGAAGGTTATATTTAAGCAGATATATATACCAGGTGTACAAGTTTAAAATATCGTTTTTTTTTTTTTATTAAAAATTAGGGTCCGACCGAAACAAGATTTTCAGCCGAAACCGAATATTCGGCCTCAATCTTAGTTTCGGCCGAAACCGAAACTTGTATTTTTTTTTTTTAAATTTTTTCTGTCCAGCGGAAAATTTTTTCCCCTCCCCTGAAAATCATTTTACCTTTTTTTTTTTTTAGGGAGACTAAATTTTTTCCGCCCCCAGGATTTTTGCTCGAAACCGAATATTCGGTCGGTTTCTATTAAAAATACACAATAATTTCAAAGATTTTTAATCCAAAATATCGGCCATCATTTTCTATAGATTTTGAACATCTTTTATGCAATTTATTGATGCCATTCCGAAAGAAAGTTTCATCCTTCATTTACCAAGCCATTTTCCATCGTCGAATGTGGTGGGATATATTCCTCCCTTTATCCTCTCCGCAAGTTGGCCGTGTTCACACCAATGTGGGTGCGACATAGACTGGTTAAGGCTCTTCGCCTTCTCCGCTTCCTATACGAAGATATGGTCTTTTTCAAATTGGATGGGTCATCTACGCACAGGCCTTCTGTCGCATTCAATTCTGGTGCGAGATATATTTTTGATCTAGAGCCACGAGATCACGTTGCTGTAGGAGCTCGAGAAATTTTGGGAACCGACTTGCAATCATATCTAAAGCACAGATATCTATGCTTTAGCCTACATCCGGGATCACCATCTTATCTTCTGAAATGGCTTTCTTTGGCGGTCATGTGCGCTGGTCTGTCTGGAGCAGCGGACTAATTGGATGTCAAAATCATACTGGGCCAC
Source organism: Euborellia annulipes (assembly GCA_023213315.1). Lineage (NCBI taxonomy): Eukaryota > Metazoa > Arthropoda > Insecta > Dermaptera > Anisolabididae > Euborellia > Euborellia annulipes. The sequence goes on along the minus strand of JAKCPI010023869.1, from coordinate 12,720 downwards.
GGCCAGCAGACTGTGGAATTCACTGCCTGTTGGCATTCGGTGGGTGATCTATTATCCGGGGTTCCGGAGGCTCGTGTCAGTCTATTTGGATGGATCTCTCGTCCCCGTCCGCCGGTTGGTTGCAACCCCTTCACGTCTCTGATCAGAAGGGTGTGATGCTTTTTGTGTCACAAAACTATGCCAAAATATTTTAAGTGAAATTCAAACAATGTCAATATCTGAATTGCTTAGTTCTTAGGATTCTTAGCAAACCTAACAAGTCAAAGAAATCATTTATTTCTCCACCACAAATTAGGCCTCCGTTTCGAGACGAATGAAAGACATTTTAAAGCAAAAATTATGGGAACGCTTTCTCAAAAAAAAAATCTGGTGTGATGGTCGCACAGAACACAACTTTCTCTCATCTTCGGTAATCGAAAGTTGTGTTCTGTGCGACCATCACACCAAATTGTTTGTGTCCATATATATTTAGTTTCCGCCGATCTACTAGAATTCAAGATGGAAAAAATCTGGTGTGACTGGCGCACAGCACACAACTTTCTCTTAACCTTCGGTAAGAGAAAGTTGCGCACTGTGCTGGTCACACCAGATTTTTTGTGTCGAGATATATTTAGTTTCCGATAGCACCTTAGTTTCAAACTTGCATTTTAAATGTTGACTGCTTCAAATAAACTATGGTTATTTTTCAAAATTTTAATCTCATATTTGGACATTTTATACACAATATAGAATCGTAAATAAATACAAAATTTCATAAGAATTGGAAAAAAAAATTTTAAATGCTTAAAAAGTTCCAAAGGGGACCCCCTTTTGAATCGAAATTAACATAAAAATCCCTATAGGAAATTAACATTGTTCCTATGCGAAGATAAGGTGGAAAGGGAATTTAAAAAGAGTAGAGAGAGACGATAATGTTTGCAAGTGAGAGAGAGAGAGACATATATGTTTTCTTTGAAACAATTAAAGACACAAATAAATTTAAAAAAAATGGGAATTTAAATAATAATTGATTTTTAATCTAATAAAATCTGGTGTGACTGGCGCACAGCACACAACTTTCTCTTACCTTCGGTAATCGAAAGTTGTGCACTGTGCTTGTCACACCAGATTTTTCGTGTCGACATGTATTTAGTTTCCGACAGTAGAGTACAATTGAATTCAAGATGTAAAAATTTATAAGTATGGGAAAATATTTATATTTTGTTACCATGGCAACCATTTCTCCTATCTTTCCTATGAAACACAAGAGTAAAGTGGTCTTCAGAAGATTTCAATCGCAAAATGAGAATATACATTTTAAAGAGCATCTAAAAAATAATTGATTTTTGAATTTTAAAAAAAATCGTTGGAGCAAATTTTGAGAAAATCGAAAAAAACTGAAAAAGTACATCAATAAAGTACTAGTACTCTTTGGCCGATTTTGATTAAAAGCTTATTTTTCCGGTCCCGGGGAGTGTTTAACTTAAATATAAAATTTCAACCTCGTAGCTCAATTCCTTCATGCTTAAAATTGAACACACACACACACACACACCCACACACCCACCCACCCACCCACACACAGACAGACCATGTCGCGAAAACCACTTTTTTGGATTCAGGGGACCTCAAAACGTGAAGATCCATCAAAATCTCGACATCGAATTTTTGACATGAATCCAATACTTTCTCTCTATATATATATATTACATATATACATAGGTAAGAGAAAGTAAAATTATAAACGTAGGAGAATATTTATATTTAGTTACAATGGCTTCAATCTTTTCTATGAATTTCAAGAGTAAAGTGGTCTTCATAAGATTTCAATGACAAAATCAGAATATACATTTTAAAGAGAATCTTAAAAATAATTGATTTTTGAATTAAAAAAAAAATCGTTGGAGCGAATTTTGAGAAAATCGAAAAAATTGAAAAAGTACATCAGTAAAGTACTATTACTCTTTGGCCGATTTATTCAAAAGCTTCGTGTCACGCCACAGGGGGGGTAACTTAGGTACATATCAACCTTCTAGATCTTTTGGTTCTTGAGAGATTTTGTTCACACACACACAGACACAGATAGATCATGTTGCGAAAACCACTTTTTCGGATTCAGAGAACCTCAAAACGTGTAAATCCATCAAAATCTCGACATCGAATTTTGGACATGAATCCAATACTTTCTCTCTATATATATTAACATATATAGAGGTAAGAGAAAATAAAAATATTCTTTTTTTTTTTTTTTTTTTTTTTTTTTCAAAAAAAAATAAACCTCGCTCTCTATCATCGAACGTGGAGATCTAATTTTTTTCGAATACGAGAAATTGTAATAAATTTATCCCGGTGGCCAAATAACAGAGTATCAAGTAGAGGAAAGTAAATAATCATTTCAAAAGCATCCAATACTAAAACAAATGAACGAATTCTTTTTATTTCTTCTTTGAATAAAAAAGAGATAGAGAGAGAGGGAGGGAATCTTATAAATTTGTTTAATCCGACCAGCTTCTGTAAATATTCATTATATATTGTATTCTCTCTCTCTCTCTCTCTCTTTTCGTTTAGAGCTATTCAATTATCGTTAGACAAAGTCAAAATCTCTTTAGCTCTTAGAATTACGTTTTCCAAGTCAAACATAATTGTATTTCATTCCAAGCATTTTGCAATGTGCACGTAGCTCTATATATTTTCTCTCTTTGAATTTCCTCTTATAAAATGACGACTTGTGAAAATGATATGCTAACGCAATTTCCTCTCTCTCTTTTCTACTACACCACACTGGAACAAAATGAGATGCTAAACGAATTTATTTGCGCCTGGCCTCTTTCTTCTTCAACCAGCCGCCGCCCGCCAACCAAATAATATCTCTCCCTCTTTCTACGAGTATTTTACAAAAATGTTGATTAATTCTCTCAATTCTTTAAAAGATGGATTGGAACTTGGGAGTTCCAATCCAAGATCAAAAAGGGAGAATGAAGAAAGAAATTATAGTAGAATTAAAATATCAATCAAACAATGATTATTATTTAAAAAAATATAATAAAAAAACTTTTAAAAAAAAATGCTTTTATTTAAATTGAACTAAAAAGAGAGAAATAATTTAATTGGTCTTGTTAAAATTGTTGAATATTTATGACTTAAAATAAAAGCGTGGGGCGCATATTGATAGCTTAAGGAATTGTATATACTGTATTAATATTTAGAGCCTCGGAATCACTTTGAAGCGCCCCACGCTTTTATTTTAAGTCATAAATATTCAACAATTTTAACAAGAACAATTAAAGAATCTACTTTTTGAGGAAGTTTACTCGTCTTTCACTTCAGGTGGATAAGGTGAGTTATGATTAAAAACAAAATGTTTTTTTGTATGTTGGGATTTTATTGCGACTGTTTTTTCTGCAGATTATCACAGTTTCGGGGTCAAATTCCCCATCTTCAGGCTGAAACAACATACATATCATCACAATTCTGCTCACAAATGATGTCAAATTCTTTATAATTGAATTATAGCGTTATGATTTGTACAAAAGCAAGTGAAATAAAGAGATTTTTCTTTTTGTTATTTCTTTTTTACATTTTTAGCTAAACAATTTTTCATTTTTAGTTTTATTTTTATGATAAATTATACATGCACACAAACCTAAGTAATGTTTTTTTATTATTATTAAACATATATATATATATATGTATACTTAGGTTTGTGTGCATGTATAATTTATCATAAAAATAAAACTAAAAATGAAAAATTGTTTAGCTAAAAAATGTAAAAAAGAAATAACAAAAAGAAAAATCTCTTTATTTCACTTGCTTTTGTACAAATCATAACGCTATAATTCAATTATAAAGAATTTGACATCATTTGTGAGCAAAATTGTGATGATATGTATGTTGTTTCAGCCTGAAGATGGGGAATTTGACCCCGAAACTGTGATAATCTGCAGAAAAAACAGTCGCAATAAAATCCCAACATACAAAAAAACATTTTGTTTTTAATCATAACTCACCTTATCCACCTGAAGTGAAAGACGAGTAAACTTCCTCAAAAAGTAGATTCTTTAATTGTTCTTGTTAAAATTGTTGAATATTTATGACTTAAAATAAAAGCGTGGGGCGCTTCAAAGTGATTCCGAGGCTCTAAATATTAATACAGTATATACAATTCCTTAAGCTATCAATGTGCGCCCCACGCTTTTATTTTAAGTCATAAATATTCAACAATTTTAACAAGACCAATTAAATTATTTCTCTCTTTTTAGTTCAATTTAAATAAAAGCATTTTTTAAAAAAGTTTTTTTTTATTATATTTTTATTTTAAACTTTTTAGTATTTTTTATTATAGAGTAAGACAGGATGCGTGAAATAAAGTACCACATTAGTTTGGTCAATTTTGGTAAAACCCAACTCACAATTTGCGTCATCAAAAATGACTCTTAAATATTAAATTTCACACCTCTAGCTCATCGGGAAGTGTCCTTAACAAACACTTAAAGTTGGTGAAAACGTGTATATTAGGGTGGGCCGAAAAAATTTGTTTTCAGCGGCTACCCCCTGAACATGCAAAAACATATTCTAATATCAGAAAGCTTCTTTCACACAATATCTAGAGGGGGCGCGAGGTGCTCAAAAACCACCATTTTTAGCCTTTTTTTAAATGATCGATTATTAGCCATAGTTATTTCATTCAAACTTTATCGCCCTTATATTTTGGGCCCAGAACAATACTAAATAAGTTAGTTATACTACCGAAGTCATATCACTAAAGTTTACATAATAAATAATTACTAAAAGTTGACATTTTTGCCATTTTTCAGTATTTTACACAATTTATCGCCAAAAACGGTTAATTGAAACGTGGAAATTCGACATTAATGATATACATTTCAATTAAAAGAGTATTTCTTACATCCATGTTACATATGAGCCAGTTACATTATATTTTAGTAAAAACAATTTTTAGGGATTTGTTTTTAGTTTTAGTATAACTAACTTATTTAGTATTGTTCTGGGCGAAAAATATAAGGGCGATCAAGTTTGAATGAAATAACTATGGCTAATAATCGATAATTTAAAAAAAAGGCTAAAAATGGTGGTTTTTGAGCACCTCGCGCGCCCTCTAGATCAGTGGGTGCTGCGAGAATGGCCAAGGGGTGCCGCGAGATATTTAGATAAACAAACAAAAAAAAAACCTAAAAAAAAGACGGAAAAAAAAGTTATGCAAAAAAAAAATGGGAAAATGATTTTAACGCAAGCAGCAAAAATTTCCCGGAGTGTGGAAAAATTTAGCTTTGCTAAAAAAATAAAAGGTCAAATGATTTATAAAATAAATATATAGGCCTAAATAAAATTTCGTTTCCCTATAAAAAATTTCGTTTTGCCCCTAGTGTGGAATGATATCCCCAACGCGGCTTTGGGGTGCCGTGGACTTCAAAAGGTTGGGAAACACTGCTCTAGATATTGTTTGAAAGAAGTTTTCTGGTACTAGAATATGTTTTTGCATGTTCAGAGGGTAGCCGCTGAAAACAAATTTTTTCGGCCAACCCTAGTGTATATCCATCAAAATCTCGACGTCGATTTTTTGACATTAATCCAATACTTTCTCTCTATATATAGAGATTAACATATATATATATATATATAGGTAAGAGAAAGTAAAATTGTTTGTTTTATCAGAGAGAGAATTATTCGTGTTTTCGTTGGCTTTGACTGACTTTTACGTTAGAAAATCTTTTTACTTTCTCTTACCTATGTATATATGTAATATATATATATAGAGAGAAAGTATTGGTTTCATGTCAAAAATTCGATGTCGAGATTTTGATGGATCTTTACGTTTTGAGGTCCCCTGAATCCAAAAAAAGTGGTTTTTGCGACATGGTCTGTCTGTGGGTGTGTGGGTGTGTGTTCAATTTTAAGCATGAAGGAATTGAGCTACGAGGTTGAAATTTTATATATAAGTTAAACACCTCCCGGGACCGGAAAAATAAGCTTTTAATCAAAATCGGCCAAAGAGTACTAGTACTTTACTGATGTACTTTTTCAGTTTTTTTCGAATTTCTCAAAATTTGCTCCAACGATTTTTTTTTAAATTCAAAAATCAATTATTTTTTAGATGCTCTTTAAAATGTATATTCTCATTTTGCGATTGAAATCTTCTGAAGACCACTTTACTCTTGTATTTCATAGGAAAGATAGGAGAAATGGTTGCCATGGTAACAAAATATAAATATTTTCCCATACTTATAAATTTTACATCTGAATTCAAATGTTCCGTACTGTCATGTCGGGAACTAAATATATGTCGACACAAAAAATCTGGTGTGACAAGCACAGTACACAACTTTCGATTACCGAAGGTAAGAGAAAGTTGTGTGCTGTGCGCCAGTCACACCAGATTTTTTTTTTTGTTATGAATCAAAATAGAAAATCAATTCTAATCTTAAACTTTATTTTTAATTAAAATTTGTCTAAATTGTAGATTTATTTTTTTTTTTTTGAATTCACCTCATCTGCTCATTTTGCCAAATTCTTTTTTTTTTGGCATAAAAAAAAAATTCCCCCAATGGCCTCTCTCTCTCTCTCGTAATCAGAAGCGATTCAATTATTTGAACGCTCTGATGGACTGGCAGATAAACCGCTGGTTTGCAATCCAATTCGCAACACAATTTGCCTGACTCAATCTACTTTATAACAATTTGCCCCTCCCCTCCCCCTCTCTTTCTCCCTTTAACTCGCATATCCCACAAACTCTCCCACTCTCTCTCTCTTCTAGACTTGTCTCCATTTTACGCAATTCCATCTCAAATTCTACACTCGTATATATAGCCAGACATATAGCCAGCTCACAAATTCAATTTCTTATGAAATCTATTTTTACTTTCTCGTACCCTATATATGAAATATATAGGAGAGAAAGTATTGCGATCATGTCAAAAATTCGATGTCGAGATTTTGATGGATATACATGTTTTGAGGTCCCCTGAGTCCAAAAAAGTGGGTCCCGAAAATTGGTCTGTGTGTGTGTGTGTGTGTGTGTGTGTGTGTGTGTCTGTGTGTCTGTGTGTCTGTATGTGTGGAACCATTTTTTTAGCATGAAGGAGTTGAGCTACCGGGTTGAAATTTTATATTTAACTTAAGTACCTTTGAAGAATCTCAAAATAAGCTTTTGAACAAAATCGGCCAAAAAGTACTAGTACTTTACTGATGTACTTTTTCAGTTTTTTTCGATTTTCTCAAAATTCCCTCCAAGGATTTTTTTTAAAATTCAAAAATCAATTATTTTTTAGATGCTCTTTAAAATGTATATTCTCATTTTGCCGTTGAAATCTTCTGAAGACCACTTTACTCTTGTTCTTCATAGGAAAGATAGAAATGGTTGCCATGGTAACGGAATTTAAATCTTTTTCTTTTTATTAGATTAAAAATCAATTATTATTTAAATTCCCATTTTTTTTAAATTTATTTGTGTCTTTAATTGTTTCAAAGAAAACATATATGTCTCTCTCTCACTTGCAAACATTATCGCCTGTCTCTACTCTTTTTAAATTCCCTTTCCACCTTATCTTCGCATAGAAACAATGTTAATTTCCTATAGGGATTTGTATGTTAATTTCGATTCAAAAGGGGGTCCCCTTTGGAACTTTTTACGCATTTAAAATTTTTTTTTTCCAATTCTTATGAAATTTTGTATTTATTTACGATTCTATATTGTGTATAAAATGTCCAAATATGAGATTAAAATTTTGAAAAATAACCATAGTTTATTTCAAGCAGTCAACATTTAAAATGCAAGTTTGAAACTAAGGTGCTATGGGAAACTAAATATATCTCGACACAAAAAATCTGGTGTGACCAGCACAGTGCGCAACTTTCTCTTACCGAAGGGTAAGAGAAAGTTGTGTGCTGTGCGCCAGTCACACCAGATTTTTTATTTTAATTTCATATTTCTTTTTTGTATTAGGGCGCTTCCTCCAAAAACGCATGTTTTCAGTGCTGTAATTTTTAACTTTATACTTTTATGAAATAAAAATACATGATGTTTTCTAGGAAAATGATTTTTCATGCAGGCAAAAAGAATATTTGGGAAGTAAAACAGCTGACTAAACAAGTACACCAGTGACCATCACGATTTAAATGTTGTTTAAATACTTTTATCTTGACCACAGACCTGATGACTTGACTTTACTTGGGAAATTTCTAAAAAAAACTGGCAACACACCAACTAATAATCACAACAGATCAACTCTGTCTGAATTCTATGTTGGGTTCCCTTTTTCTCCAACAAGTAATGCTGAAGTCAAACGAGAGACGATTTATTTTTACCTATAAAATCAACTGTGTCCACGGACATGACAAATCATAGTCTGTGGACACTTTTAATACTAGATTTCATGTTGAACTATTACAACTTACTTTTATTTATTGTTAATATTAGCTCTAGTTTTCTAAAATATACAACAATATAAGTAGTATTAAACTAAAAAAAAAAGACCTGTGAATAGTTAATATGCGTTTTCATAGGAATGGTCCATTAGAGTTAGAATGAAGAAAAAAATCAAAAGATGCACAAAGAATGATGAATAGAAAGAGATAATAATTTTAATCAATTTAATACAATTTAAATCAACTCTTTTTTCTCTTTCCTAGCCTTATTCCCGCAGTGCGGGGTCGGCGAAAGGGGTTCTTGACGAACATTGTCTTTGAGGGCTTCAAGGGACTGACTGTCTTGTCGACCGAAGATTCGTGATTTCAAGAAACCCTACACAAAAAAGCCCGCCGGCCAGCATCACCAAATCACCAAAACGAGAGATTAGGCGCCTCGGAAATGCAGCCCTCAGAATTGCAGTTGCTCCATCTTGTTGGAACCACAATATACAGGGTGTCTCAAGGGCGGATCCAGAGGTGTTTCTCGGGGGGGGGGGGGGTAATCTGGTGTGACTCGTCGCACGGCACCCTATTTTTTTTTAATTTCGGTAATTTAAAAGCGCATTCTGTACTTGTTTGCCAGAATATAAATACACATCAAATTTTTAAGTATTAATTTTAAAAATTTTACATTAAAAATAAATTTTTCCGCGAAAAAAGGTATTTTTTCAAATCTCGGGGGGGGGGGTAATTACCCGCCTTTACCCCCCTCCCACTTGTATCCGCCCTTGGTCCTGGTCAGCAAGTCTGGAGTGACGGACGCCACCCAATTGACTATTCGTTCCCTGAGATGGCGAACATTACGAATTACGCTATGCAGCGCTGCCAACTGTTGATAAAAACATTCCCAATTGGTATGAGTAAAACTTTTTGAGCTACTTGTTTCATAGAAATAAACTAAATTATATGCATTTTTAAAACCCCGGAGTTCTTTTATAGACACCCTGTATTTTGTATCTGTTTTCTTCATAAAAGCCAAAGCAGAACATCAACAGAAATTTGCCGCCATTTGGAATAGTTATAGCATCTCATTGTAGCTATATTCAGAAACTACAATTTAGCATAACAAGTAGATCAAGCGTGGCTGGATCTTCATTCTGTAGCTTTATAGAAGGCACATGTTGTATCCAAGCACTTGTACTTGTTTTCTAAAGTAAAGTAAAATAGAAAAGTGTTTAATTACAATCCGTGTGTTGAGACATGTTTATTAGCAACGCAAAGTAGGGTCCACTTTTTACTTTCTCTTACCTATGTATATATGTAATATATATATAGAGAGAAAGTATTGGATTCATGTCAAAAATTCGATGTCGAGATTTTGATGGATCTTCACGTTTTGAGGTCCCCTGAATCCAAAAAAGTGGTTTTCGCGACATGGTCTGTCTGTCTCTCTCTGTGTGTGTGTGTGTGTGTGTGTGTGTGTTCAATTTTAAGCATGAAGGAATTGAGCTAGGAGGCTGAAATTTTATATTTAAGTTAAACACCCCCGGGACCGACAAAATAAGCTTTTAATCAAAATCGGCCAAAGTGTACTAGTACTTTACTGATGTACTTTTTCAGTTTTTTTCGATTTTCTCAAAATTTGCTCCAACGATTTTTTTTTAAATTCAAAAATCAATTATTTTTTAGATGTTCTTTAAAATGTATATTCTCATTTTGCGATTGAAATCTTCTGAAGACCACTTTACTCTTGTATTTCATAGGGAAGATAGGAAAAATGGTTGCCATGGTAACAAAATATAAATATTTTCCCACACTTATAAATTTTACATCTGAATTCAAATGTTCCGTACTGTCGGGAACTAAATATATGTCGACACAAAAAATCTGGTGTGACAAGCACAGTACACAACTTTCGATTACCGAAGGTAAGAGAAAGTTGTGTGCTGTGCGCCAGTCACACCAGATTTTTAAGCAAGCAGGCCTTAAGTTGAAAAGTTTATAAAACGCCATCTTGATTTGCTTTTAAGCAAATCCATTTATTATTCAAACAAAAAGCAAGTTGCGACATTTTCCCTTTCGTGTCACTCAGAATGCCCCTTTTGATCTCTCTATAGCAATTTATTTTTATAATTTATTCTAATAAGTTAAGACGTTCCTTTATAATATTTTTTTTTTTTTTTTTTTTTTAATATATAAGAAAAGAAATCAAAAGAGAAAGAAATTATCAAAGTTAAAAAAACTCCCGAATGATATTATCCTCCAGAAAAGCGAAAATAATGTTTTTTTTGAAATTGAATGTTGAAAAGGTGATCAAAGGACAAAATGCAGAGGATTAATTGAGAGAAGGATTGATTACAAAAAAAAGACTCTCCAATCAACAATATTTTAACTTCTTCCCTCTCCCCTTTTTGCCTTCTTCTTTCTCTTTCTCCCCTCCCCTCCCCCCCCTCCTCCCTCCCCTCCCCTCCCCTCTTTTCATCCCCTTGGATGACTTTAATTTATTCTTTTTGAAGATTACGTCGCCACCGTTGATTTTATAAAGCATCGCTTCAAAACATTTTATAACCGCTTTTGATGAGATTTTTATCAAAAAGAAAAAAAAGGCAACATTAATAGAAGAACTTGAGCGCTAGAAATATAAAACAACGAGAGATGATTTTGGGAATTTAATGAATATTGTAAAGAGAAAGGGGGGAGGGGGGAGGGGGGATTTCTACTTGAAAAGATTTTATATAGCATACACCATGTTAAAATATTTTTTTTTTCTTTTCATCAAAAACAATTTAATTTTCTTTTTCTTATACCTAAATGTATAGGAGAGAGAGAGAGAGAGAGAGAGAGAATGTTCTCTTTGTTCTAACTATCGAGATTGCTGGCCAGTCGGCAATTTCCCTGTTCAGGAGTGCTTTTGCAACTCCATGTCTACGCTCCCTTTTATCTCACAGATTTTGTTTTATTTTAATATATTTATTCTAAAGGTGTATTTGTTTGTTTATATATATACTTATATACATATGGACCGTTTATTTTGAAAGTGGTGTAAGTCCATTTTCTATTGTTTTGAGAAAATGAAAGGTTAACATATTTGTTTATTAAAGAATCTATTTACCGACTAATTTTCAAATGTACAAAACATGGGAATTTTTTAAGATATTTACCACTAGCTAGTTATAGATAAAAAATTTACATTAATTTAATCATAATTTGTGTGATATCTCGTTAAAAAAAAAATGGACTTACACCACTTTCAAAATAAACGGTCCATATATTTTCCACGAAAAGTGTGTCATTTTTTAAATACACGGATAAAATATCAATTTTCAATCGTTTTTCATATACTGTCATGCCTTAATTTTAATATACCCGGTTTGTGAAATAAAGTCTCGATGCGGTCAGATGGGATGTTCAATGTTTCCCAGAGAAAAGAGATCTGGGAATTTTGCTACCAAAAAACAATTTGAAATAAGTGAAGAATAAGGGCAAAGCATCTTATTCATCAGAGGCTCAAAAGCGTACATGTGCTTAGAAAAAACTGTTCAAATGTTAGAGGAAAAAATGTCCTTTCTTTCAAACCAGATGAAGAATGAATGAACTAAGCTAATTAAGGGATTGGTCCTTAGTAGTTGGGACAGATAGGAGGAACGCAGTTCACGTCCAATCCCCTGCATTAGAGCAAAATATAAAGATTCAAATATGGATCTGTTCAGATACAGGAATACTCCACTAGAATGCCCTGCAGTGTTACTATATGGGCGAAAACTAAGGAGTTAATCGATAAACGATTTTAAATGGCAAGGAACTAAATATAAAATCGAGGAATTAAAGGAAGCTGTTCCAGAAAAGGAGATAATCCGTTAAATGGCCAACACCCACCTTCTTGTAAAAAAAGACATAAAGGCATGGTTGGGTGTTTGATCCTATTAAAGGAAATGTTTTTCTTCCTAAATGAAGAATTAAGAGCGTTACTATAAAAAGGAACGGATTCTTACAAGACGTTATTTTTTAGAAAAAGGGAATTGACCGTCTCTGGTCTGCTTCCAATTTCTTCCTTTTTTTCTTCAGGATTAGAGAGACGCCATTGATGGTGGAATATTGAAAGTTTTGGCGATACCTTTTTTCGAACAAGGTTTCCAAGGCCCCCTCTTCATTGTGACAAACTAAAGAGAAAATTTGAATTATAAAGAGGCTAAGTGGCCTAGTTCGAATTATAGAACGTTATCTTCCCAACTTGTTACGGAAAAGATTTCGGAGTTATCGAGAGTATCAGAAGGATATACAGCAGCTTTTTTGGTTCCTATGTTTATAGCTGAAGCTGAAGCTTTTTTTTTTTTTATAAAAAGATTCACACTTTTTTCTCATTCACTCAGGTACACA
>JAKCPI010023868.1:0-13042 GCA_023213315.1 Euborellia annulipes | reverse complement strand
TCCACTGACTGCGACGGAACAAATCTCTTTTCCACCTCTTGCCAATAACCACGTGCAAGTTTTGGTGTTGCCATAGAAGTGTAATAGTTTTATTGACATGTAACGATCAACTATAAAATAAATACAGTCGACTCTCGATAATTGGAACTTTTCAGCTGTAAACATAGGTGAACCAAAAGACTGCTGTTTATTTTGATACGTTCGATGATAACTCTGAAATCTTTTTCGTAACAAGTTGGGGAGATAACGTTCTATAATTCGAACTAGGCCACTTAGCCTCTTTATAATTCGAATTTTCCCGAACATTTTCCGCCTAATGTTTACCTCCTTTCCACTCAGCATAAATTCCCAATTCTCTTTAGTTTGTCACAATGAGGGGCCCTGGAAACCTTGTTCGCCAAAAACTTTCAATATTCCACCATCAATGGCGTCTCTAATCCTGAAGAAAAAAGGAAGCAATTGGAAGCAAACCAGAGACGGTGAATTCCCTTTTTCTAAAAAATAACGTCTTGTAAGAATTCGTTCCCTTTTATAGTAACGCTCTTAATTCTTCATTTAGGAAGGAAAAATTTCCTTTAGTAGGTTCAAACACCTAACCATGCCTTTAGGTCTTTTTTACAAGAAGGTGGGTGTTGGCCATTTAACGGATTATCTCCTTTTCTGGAACAGCTTCCTTTAGTTCCTCGATTTTATATTTAGTTCCTTGCCATTTAAAATCGTTTATCGATTGCTCCTTAGTTTTCGCCCATATAGTAACACTGCAGGGCATTCTAGTGGAGTATTCCTGTATCTGAACAGATCCATATTTGAATCTTTATATTTTGCCAAAATGCAGGGGATTGGACGTAACTGCGTTCCTCTATCTGTTCTAACTACTAAGGGCCATTCCCTTAATTAGCTTAGTTCAATCACTCTTCTTTGGGTTTGAAAGAAAGGACATTTTTTCCTCTAACATTTGAACAGTTTTTTCTAAGCACATGAACGATTTGGAGCCTCTGATGAATAAGATGCTTTGCCCTTATTCTTCACTTATTTCAAATTGTTTTTTGGTAGCAAAATTCCCAGATCTCTTTTTCTCTGGGAAACATTGAACATCCCATCTGACTGCATTGACACTTTATTTCACAAACCGGGTATATTAAAATTAAGGCATGACAGTATATGAAAAACGATTGAAAATTCATATTTTATCCGTGTATTTAAAAAATAACACACTTTTCGTGGAAAATATATGCACCGTTTATTTTGAAAGTGGTGTAAGTCCATTTTTTACTTTCTCTTACCTATGTATATATGTAATATATATATAGAGAGAAAGTATTGGATTCATGTCAAAAAATTCGATGTCGAGATTTTGATGGATCTTCACGTTTTGAGGTCCCCTGAATCCAAAAAAGTGGTTTTCGCGACATGGTCTGTCTGTGGGTGGGTGGGTGGGTGTGTGTGTGTTCAATTTTAAGCATGAAGGAATTGAGCTAGGAGGTTGAAATTTTATATTTAAGTTAGGCACTCTCCTAGGGCGTGAAAATAAGCTTTTAATCAAAATCGGCCAAAGAGTATTAGTACTATACTGATGTACTTTTTCAGTTTTTTTCGATTTTCTCAAAATTCGCTCTAACGATTTTGATTAAAATTCAAAAATCAATTATTTTTTAGATGCTCTTTCAAATGTATATTCTCGTTTTGCCCTCAAAATTGTTTGAAGCACACTTTACTCTTGTGCTTCATAGGAAAGATAGGAGAAATGGTTGCCATGGTAACAAAATATAAATATTTTCCCATACTTATAAATTTTACATCTGAATTCAAATATTCCCTACTGTCGGAAACTAAATATATGTCGACACAAAAAATCTGGTGTGACAAGCACAGTACAGAACTTTCGATTACCGAAGGTAAGAGAAAGTTGTGTGCTGTGCGCCAGTCACACCAGATTTTTTTTATTTATAACTAGCTAGTGGTAAATATCTTAAAAAATTCCCATGTTTTGTACATTTGAAGATTAGTCGGTAAATAGATTCTTTAATAAACAAATATGTTAACCTTTCATTTTCTCAAAACAATAGAAAATGGACTTACACCACTTTCAAAATAAACGGTCCATATGTATATAAGTATATGTATAAACAAACAAATACACCTTTAGAATAAATATATCAAAATAAAACAAAATCTGTGAGATAAAAGGGAGCGTAGACATGGAGTTGCAAAAGCACTCCTGAACAGGGAAATTGCCGACTGACCAGCAATCTCGATAATTAGAACAAAGAGAACATTCTCTCTCTTTCTCTCTCTCTCTCTCTCTCTCTCTCTCTCTCTCTCTCTCCCCCCCTATACATTTAGGTATAAGAAAAAGAAAATTAAATTGTTTTTGATGAAAAGGAAAAAAAAAAATATTTTAACATGGTGTATTCTATATAAAATCTTTTCAAGTAGAAATCCCCCCTCCCCCCCCCCTTTCTCTTTACAATATTCATTAAATTCCCAAAATCATCT
This sequence comes from Euborellia annulipes, assembly GCA_023213315.1. Lineage (NCBI taxonomy): Eukaryota > Metazoa > Arthropoda > Insecta > Dermaptera > Anisolabididae > Euborellia > Euborellia annulipes. Next base: position 10,546 of record JAKCPI010023868.1, on the reverse strand, counting down.
TCTCTCGTTGTTTTATATTTCTAGCGCTCAAGTTCTTCTATTAATGTTGCCTTTTTTTCTTTTTGATAAAAATCTCATCAAAAGCGGTTATAAAATGTTTTGAAGCGATGCTTTATAAAATCAACGGTGGCGACGTAATCTTCAAAAAGAATAAATTAAAGTCATCCAAGGGGATGAAATGAGGGGGCGGGGCGGGGAGGGGAGGGGAGAAAGAGAAAGAAGAAGGCAAAAAGGGGAGAGGGAAGAAGTTAAAATATTGTTGATTGGAGAGTCTTTTTTTTGTAATCAATCCTTCTCTCAATTAATCGTCTGCATTTTGTCCTTTGATCACCTTTTCAACATTCAATTTCAAAAAAAACATTATTTTCGCTTTTCTGGAGGATAATATCATTCGGGAGTTTTTTTTAACTTTGATAATTTCTTTCTCTTTTGATTTCTTTTTCTTATATATTAAAAAAAAAAAAATATTATAAAGGAACGTCTTAACTTATTAGAATAAATTATAAAAATAAATTGCTATAGAGAGATCAAAAGGGGCATTCTGAGTGACACGAAAGGGAAAATGTCGCAACTTGCTTTTTGTTTGAATAATAAATGGATTTGCCTCAAAGCAAATCAAGATGGCGTTTTATAAACTTTTCAACTTAAGGCCTGCTTGCTTAAAAAGTGGACCCTACTTTGCGTTGCTAATAAACATGTCTCAACACACGGATTGTAATTAAACACTTTTCTATTTTACTTTACTTTAGAAAACAAGTACAAGTGCTTGGATACAACATGTGCCTTCTATAAAGCTACAGAATGAAGATCCAGCCACGCTTGATCTACTTGTTATGCTAAATTGTAGTTTCTGAATATAGCTACAATGAGATGCTATAACTATTCCAAATGGCGGCAAATTTCTGTTGATGTTCTGCTTTGGCTTTTATGAAGAAAACAGATACAAAATACAGGGTGTCTATAAAAGAACTCCGGGGTTTTAAAAATGCATATAATTTAGTTTATTTCTATGAAACAAGTAGCTCAAAAAGTTTTACTCATACCAATTGGGAATGTTTTTATCAACAGTTAGAAGCGCTGCAAAGCGTAATTCGTAATGTTCGCCATCTCAGGGAACGAATAGTCAATTGCGTGGCGTCCGTCACCCCAGACTTGCTGACCAGGACCAAGGGCGGATACAAGTGGGGGGGGTAAAGGCGGGTAATTACCCCCCCCTCCCCGAGATTTGAAAAAATACCTTTTTTCGCAAAAAAATTTATTTTTAATGTAAAATTTTTAAAATTAATACTTAAAAATTTGATGTGTATTTATATTCTGGCAAACAAGTACAGAATGCGCTTTTAAATTACCGAAATTAAAAAAAAAAAATAGTGTGCTGTGCGACGAGTCACACCAGATTACCCCCCCCCCCCCCCCCCCCCCCGAGAAACACCTCTGGATCCGCCCTTGAGACACCCTGTATATTGTGGTTCCAACAAGATGGAGCAACTGCAATTCTGAGGGCTGCATTTCCGAGGCGCCTAATCTCTCGTTTTGGTGATTTGGTGATGCTGGCCGACGGGCTTTTTTGTGTAGGGTTTCTTGAAATCACGAATCTTCGGTCGACAGGACAGTCAGTCACTTGAAGCCCTCAAAGACAATATTCGTCAAGAACCCCTTTCGCCGACTCCCGCACTGCGGGAATAAGGCTAGGAAAGAGGAAGAAGAGTTGATTTAAATTGTATTAAATTGATTAAAATTATTATCTCTTTCTATTCATCATTCTTTGTGCATCTTTTGATTTTTTTCTTCATTCTAACTCTAATGGGTCATTCCTATGAAAACGCATATTAACTATTCACAGGTCTTTTTTTTTAGTTTAATACTACTTATATTGTTGTATATTTTAGAAAACTAGAGCTAATATTAACAATAAATAAAAGTAAGTTTTAATAGTTCAACATGAAATCTAGTATTAAAAGTGTCCACAGACTATGATTTGTCATGTCCGTGGACACACTTGATTTTATAGGTAAAAATAAATAGTGTCTCGTTTGACTTCAGCAGTACTTGTTGGAGAAGAAGGGAAGCCATCTTCGAATTCAGACAGAGTTGATCTGTTGTGATTATTAGTTGGTGTGTTGCCAGTTTTTTTAGAAATTTCCCAAATAAAGTCAAGTCATCAGGTCTGTGGTCAAGATAAAAGTATTTAGCAACATTTAAATCGTGATGGCCACTGGTGTACTTGTTTAGTCAGCTGTTTTACTTTCCAAATATCCTTTTTGCCTGCATGAAAAATCATTTTCCTAGAAAAACATCATGTATTTTTATTTCATAAAAGTATAAAGTTAGAAATTACAGCACTGAAAGCATGCGTTTTCGGAGGAAGCACCCTAATACAAAAAAGAAATATGAAATTAAAATAAAAAAATAGATTTGATAAGAAATTGAATTTGTGAGCTGGCTATATGTCTGGCTATATATACGAGTGTAGAATTTGAGATGGAATTGCGTAAAATGGAGACAAGTCTAGAAGAGAGAGAGAGTGGGAGAGTTTGTGGGATATGCGAGTTAAAGAGAGAAAGAGAGGGGAGGGGGAGGGGAGGGGCAAATTGTTATAAAGTAGATTGAGTCAGGCAAATTGTGTTGCGAATTGGATTGCAAACCAGCGGTTTATCTGCCAGTCCATCAGAGCGTTCAAATAATTGAATCGCTTCTGATTACGAGAGAGAGAGAGGGCCATTGGGGATTTTTTTTTTTATGCCAAAAAAAAAGAATTTGGCAAAATGAGCAGATGAGGTGAATTCAAAAAAAAAAAAATAAATCTACAATTTAGACAAATTTTAATTAAAAATAAAGTTTAAGATTAGAATTGATTTTCTATTTTGATTCATAACAAAAAAAAAGCTTTTCTAACGTAAAAGTCAGTCAACGCCAACGAAAACACGAATAATTCTCTCTCTGATAAAACAAACACTTTCTCTTACCTCTCTCTATATATATATGTTAATCTCTATATATAGAGAGAAAGTATTGGATTAATGTCAAAAAATCGATGTCGAGATTTTGATGGATATACACTAGGGTTGGCCGAAAAAATTTGTTTTCAGCGGCTACCCCCTGAATTTGAAGTATTACATGCAAAAACATATTCTAGTAGCAGAAAACTTCTTTCAAACAATATCTAGAGCAGTGTTTCCCAACCTTTTGAAGTCCACGGCACCCCAAAGCCGCGTTGGGGATATCATTCCACACTAGGGGCAAAACGAAATTTTTTATAGGGAAACGAAATTTTATTTAGGCCTATATATTTATTTTATAAATCATTTGACCTTTTTTTTTTTAGCAAAGCTAAATTTTTCCACACTCCGGAAAATTTTTGCTGCTTGCGTTAAAATCATTTTCCCATTTTTTTTTTGCAAAACTTTTTTTTCCGTCTTTTTTTTTAGGTTTTTTTTTTGTTTGTTTATCTAAATATCTCGCGGCACCCCTTGGCCATTCTCGCGGCACCCACTGATCTAGAGGGCGCGCGAGGTGCTCAAAAAACCACCATTTTTAGCCTTTTTTTTAAATTATCGATTATTAGCCATAGTTATTTCATTCAAACTTTATCGCCCTTATATTTTTCGCCCAGAACAATACTAAATAAGTTTAGTTATACTAAAACTAAAAAACAAATCCCTAAAAAATTGTTTTTACTAAAATATAATGTAACTGGCTCATATGTAACATGGATGTAAGAAATACTCTTTTAATTGAAATGTATATCATTAATGTCGAATTTCCACGTTTCAATTAACCGTTTTTGGCGATAAATTGTGCAAAATACTGAAAAATGGCAAAAATGTCAACTTTTAGTAATTATTTATTATGTAAACTTTAGTGATATGACTTCGGCTGTATAACTAACTTATTTAGTATTGTTCTGGGCCCAAAATATAAGGGCGATAAAGTTTGAATGAAATAACTATGGCTAATAATCGATAATTTAAAAAAAAAGACTAAAAATGGTGGTTTTTGAGCACCTCGCGCGCCCTCTAGATATTGTGTGAAAGAAGCTTTCTCCTACTAGAATATGTTTTTGCATGTTCAGGGGGTAGCCGCTGAAAACAAATTTTTTCGGCCCACCCTAATATACACGTTTTCACCAACTTTAAGTGTTTGTTAAGGACACTTCCCGATGAGCTAGAGGTGTGAAATTTAATATTTAAGAGTCATTTTTGATGACGCAAATTGTGAGTTGGGTTTTACCAAAATTGACCAAACTAATGTGGTACTTTATTTCACGCATCCTGTCTTACTCTATAATAAAAAAGACTAAAAAGTTTAAAATAAAAATATAATAAAAAAGAACTTTAAAAAAAAATGCTTTTATTTAAATTGAACTAAAAAGAGAGAAATAATTTAATTGTTCTTGTTAAAATTGTTGAATATTTATGACTTAAAATAAAAGCGTGGGGCGCTTCGAAGTGATTCCGAGGCTCTAAATATTAATACAGTATATACAATTCCTTAAGCTATCAATATGCGCCCCACGCTTTTATTTTAAGTCATAAATATTCAACAATTTTAACAAGACCAATTAAATTATTTCTCTCTTTTTAGTTCAATTTAAATAAAAGCATTTTTTTTAAAAGTTTTTTTTTATTATATTTTTTTATATAATAATCATTGTTTGATTGGTATTTTAATTCTACTATAATTTCTTTCTTCATTCTTCCTTTTGATCTTGGATTGGAACTCTCAAGTTTCAGGATCTTTTAAAGAATTGAGAGAATTAATCAACATTTTTGTAAAATACTCGTAGAAAGAGGGAGAGATATTATTTGGTTGGCGGGCGGCGGCTGGTTGAAGAAGAAAGAGGCCAGGCACAAATAAATTCGTTTAGCATCTCATTTTGTTCCAGTGTGGTGTAGTAGAAAAGAGAGAGAGGAAATTGCGTTAGCATATCATTTTCACAAGTCGTCATTTTATAAGAGGAAATTCAAAGAGAGAAAATATATAGAGCTACGTGCACATTGCAAAATGCTTGGAATGAAATACAATTATGTTTGACTTGGAAAACGTAATTCTAAGAGCTAAAGAGATTTTGACTTTGTCTAACGATAATTGAATAGCTCTAAACGAAAGAGAGAGAGAGAGAGAGAATACAATATATAATGAATATTTACAGAAGCTGGTCGGATTAAACAAATTTATAAGATTCCCTCCCTCTCTCTCTATCTCTTTTTTATTCAAAGAAGAAATAAAAAGAATTCGTTCATTTGTTTTAGTATTGGATGCTTTTGAAATGATTATTTACTTTCCTCTACTTGATACTCTGTTATTTGGCCACCGGGATAAATTTATTACAATTTCTCGTATTCGAAAAAAAAAATTAGATCTCCACGTTCGATGATACAGAGCGAGGTTTATTTTTTTTTTGAAAAAAAAAAAAAAGAATATTTTTATTTTCTCTTACCTCTATATATGTTAATATATAAAGAGAGAAAGTATTGGATTCATGTCCAAAATTCAATCTCGAGATTTTGATGGATTTACACGTTTTGAGGGTTCTCTGAATCCGAAAAAGTCGTTTTCTCAACATGATCTGTCTGTGTGTGTGTGTAACAAAATATCTCAAGATCTAAAAGAGCTAGAAGGTTGAAATTCTTATGTACAGTGACAGGGACATATTAAGTCCCACCCATGCTTTTTCTTCTTATGATTATTTCATTGTTTTTAGAAAAATATATTTTTTAATGGAAACTTTCATGGTTCAAATCTAAAAAATTTCCATTAAAGATTTTCATTTTCTTCTATAAAAACAATGAAATAATCACTAGTAAAAACGCATGGGTGGGACTTAATATTGTCCCTGTCACTGTACTAAGTTACCCCCCTGTGACGTGACACGAAGCTTTTGAATAAAATCGGCCAAAGAGTACTAGAACTTTACTGATGTACTTTTTCAGTTTTTTTTTTTTTTTTTCGATTTTCTCAAAATTCGCTCCAACGATTTTGTTTAAAATTCAAAAATCATTTTTTAGATCCTCTTTCAAATGTATATTCCATTGAAATCTTATCAAGACCATTTTACTCTTGAAATTCATAGAAAAGATTGAAGCCATGATAACTAAATATTGTATAAATATTCTCCTACGTTTATAATTTTACATCTTGAATTCTAGTAGATCGGCGGAAACTAAATATATATGGACACAAACAATTTGGTGTGACAAGCACAGAACACAACTTTCGATTACCGAAGATGAGAGAAAGTTGTGTTCTGTGCGACCAATCACACCAGATTTTTTTTATTTAGAAAGCGTTCCCATAATTTTTGCTTTAAAATGTCTTTCATTCGTCTCGAAACGTTGGCCTAATTTGTGGAGGAGAAATGAATGATTTCGTTGACATGCTACGTTTGAAGGATGAGAACTAAGCAATTCAGATATTGACATTGTTTGAATTTCACTTAAAATATTTTGGCATAGTTTTGTGACACAAAAAGCATCACACCCTTCTGATCAGAGACGTGAAGGGGTTGGAACCAACCGGCGGACGGGGACGAGAGATCCATCCAAATAGGCTGACACGAGCCTATGGAACCCCGGATAATAGATCACCCGCCGAATGCCAACAGGCAGTGAATTCCACAGTCTGCTGGCCGTGGCCCAGAATGATTTTGACATCGAATTAGTCCGCTGCTCCAGACAGACCAGCGCACATGACCGCCAAAGAAAGCGATTTCAGAAGATAAGATGGTGGTCCCGGAGGCTAAAGCATAGATATCTGTGCTTTCTGTTCTGGGAGTGACAGTTACATCTGATCTCTCCTGGAGCAACCACATCTCTTCTGTGGTTAAATCTACCGCAAGGAAATTGGGTTTCCTATTCAAAACGAAGCGTTACTTTTCCTCCCAACAACTCCTAATCCTCTATAAAGCCCAAATTCGGCCGTGTCTTGAATATTGTTCCCACCTTTGGCGAGGGCGTCGAAAGACGCTCTCTCCTCCTTGGAAGCCATACAGAGGCGTGCAATTAGACTGATAGGTGATTCTACCCTTACTGCATCCCTACAGTCACTAGATCATAGAAGAAGAGTATCTGCACTATCTCTCTTCTACAGGTATTACCATGGTCAATGCTCTGCCGAATTAAAATCAATTATCCCGCCCAATGCAACATATTCACGGAACACAAGAGAGGCATCTTCCCAGCATCCCTATGCTGTTCAGATCACGACTAACAGAACAAATCAATTTCATTCTTCCTTTGTCCCCATGACCTCCCGTGATCGGAACAAGCTCCCTGCGTCTATCTTCCCCAAAACCTACAATCTTGAGGCTTTCATGTCTAATCTCAACAGGCATCTTCTCAGTTCCCGCAGTTGAGTTTCCCCTTTATGCTTCTCCTTTTGTTTTTATTTTCTTCCTGGCTGCATGTGACTATTGGTCATTATAGGTCTTCGGACCTTATGCACCCATTCCAAAAAAAAAAAAAAAATAAAATAAAAAAAGATATGATTGCAAGTCGGTTCCCAACATTTCTCGAGCTCCTACAGCAACGTGATCTCGTGGCTCTAGATCAAAAATATATCTCGCACCAGAATTGAATGCGACAGAAGGCCTGTGCGTAGATGACCCATCCAATTTGAAAAAGACCACATCTTCATATAGGAAGCGGAGAAGGCGAAGAGCCTTAACCAGTCTATGTCGCACCCACATTGGTGTGAACACGGCCAACTTGCGGAGAGGATAAAGGGAGGAATATATCCCACCACATTCGACGATGTAAAATGGCTTGGTAAATGAAGGATGAAACTTTCTTTCGGAATGGCATCAATAAATTGCATAAAAGATGTTCAAAATCTATAGAAAATGATGACCGATATTTTGGATAAAAAATCTTTGAAATTATTGTGTATTTTTAATAGAAACCGACCGAATATTCGGTTTCGGGCAAAAATCCTGTGGGCGGAAAAAATTTAGTCTCCCTAAAAAAAAAAAAGGTAAAATGATTTTCACGGGAGGGGAAAAATTTTCCGCTGGGCAGAAAAAATTTCAAAAAAAAAAATACAAGTTTCGGTTTCGGCCGAAACTAAGATTGAGGCCGAATATTCGGTTTCGGCTGAAAATCTTGTTTCGGTCGGACCCTAATTTTTAATAAAAAAAAAAACGATATTTTAAACTTGTACACCTGGTATAAATATCTTCTTAAATATAACCTTCCTTCCATGGAAAGTCGCACAAACCCGAGAGAAATACAGCACAGTAGGCCTAAATAAAATGGAAATAATTTAATATTCCTTGTGCGCCCTAGGGCCCTGTACTTGTCCGAGGGGCTAGGGACCACTGCCGTACAGTAGACCATCATACGTATTTTAATTACTGTATATTTTCATATAATCTTATTATTAGAAAATAATTCGATTAGCCACCTTGAAAAATCCAATTATTTTTTTTGGGCGGCGTTTTTTATCTCATCCAAAAAATTGTCAGAAAATAATTTTTCCATTTTTGGTGTTGCTAAATTTAGAGTAAAGAGTAATAGCAACAACACTCTATGGGTCAAGGGAGGGAGGGGAGGGGAGGGGAGGGAGTGAGAGTGAATTTGAATAACCAAATCAAAGTGGGAGGGAGTGAGTGAGAGAGAGACATGTCACATCCATTCGTTGATTGATTTTCAGAACGAAATAAGCGTTAAACATATTCCAGGGCCTATTTGCATAATTAAATCATAATATGTATCAAATGACAATCCCTCTCTCTCTCTCTGTCGTCGTTTTTTTCATAAAATGATGATAATATTCAATCAAATAAAATGTTTTTGATATAGATTATGTTATTTTCAAATTTAATTTTACATTTTTCTATAAATTGATTGGTTGACATTTTTTTATTTATTTTCGTGTTTTATTAAAATGTTAATATTAATTTTTTTTTTTAAATCTATACATAATAGATTTTTGCTCTTTAGTAAAAGAATTAGATTTTCGGTTTAACTGTGGTTTAATTGTAAAAATTACAGCGTTTCGGCCACTCATTCTGTGGCCTTCTTCAGGTACAATTCAGCTAAGATTACAAAGGTTGCTACATCTCAATTGAATTAGTTGAGAAAACATTACAACAAACAATTTTGCTCTTCTCAGTGAAAGGTTAATCCCCATTGGGAAACATTTACCTATCCCTGTGCATTAGGCTCAGAGAGCGATAGATGGTGCCGAGATGCAACAATAGCTCACTAGGACTGCAATAAACCTTTATATTCTGCAGACCTCATTAACAATACGACAATGATAAATATTAACAAGCTCAAGCACTTTATAAAATCGCTTTTAAATAGAACTCTGTCACATTTCTTGTATACATTTAACAAAAGCAACACATTGACTTTTTTATAGGCCAATAACCCACTTTTCCTAATGCCTTGTTTGGGCATTTTAAAGTTTATATACCTGGTATTCTGCAAACTGAGAGAAGACGAGATTCAATCTATAAGTTTCCTTTTCAGCTAGTTACTTGTAGGAATATCCTGTTTTGATGGATTAGAATTAAAGAACCAACGGTATTTAATTTAAATTAAAAAATAACAATTCAACTTTATCGTTGGTTCTTTAATTCTAATCCGTAAAAACTGGATATTCCTACGACAAGTAACCACCTGAAAAGAAAATTTATATATACTATTGGAACATGAAGTAGTCTATGGACAGTGTTATACCTGCATAAATATCTTGCTTTTTTTCTTGAGTGGTTAATTTAAGATACCCGAGTAGGCCTACCTGCTTCCTGTCTATTTCTAGAAACAAGTAGGGATATCTTCTGATAACAAGGTGTATGCAATATATCTATCGCTTTTACATCTTCGGTCATGGATGAAATTCTCTGCCCAAGCCACAAGACCCAAGTTTCGTCTTCTCAACCTGCGAGAAAGTCCAAGTTGGGAGTTGAAAATTACACCCAGATCACTGACACCAGATTTCCTGAAGATCTTGAAAAATAGATGTCGAGGTAGAGACGATGGCTTTATCAAGTTGAAGACTCATTTCATTTCTTCTTTGTCCACTCAGATAGCCTGCCAATATCATCCTGTAGAAGGTGTTTGTCTCCTTGTCCTCTCACTCTGTTGAATACCATATTAACATCGTCAGGAAAAAGCAGACAGAATTGGAGACGACGTATCGGCAGATGTCATTTTTTTAAATAGTAATAACAGCAGTGGTCCATAGACTCCGTGAACCAAAACTTTCCTATTTGTAAGATAGAATTCAATCCATTTAGTCAGAGAGATTATAAAGCCAAAATCCTTAGTATGGCATTACGTATAAATAATAAAACTAGTTGCATTACCCGCCTTTCAGTCTTGAGGTTAAACAATGCAAAGTGAGTAGGCGTGCATTGGCCAGACAAAGAGCAAATTGGAGGCACTTGATTGAAACAACCAATGGCAGGAAACGAATATTTAAGAAACTGAACAAAATTGGTATTTGGTGAAAAAGGCCGTTGAGATTGAGAAATGAACACCCAAATAATATAAACAATCGAATTTGTACTTCGTTCACAAGGAGGATATTTTGTAAAAGC
>JAKCPI010023867.1:0-22592 GCA_023213315.1 Euborellia annulipes | reverse complement strand
GATATGATTGCAAGTCGGTTCCCAACATTTCTCGAGCTCCTACAGCAACGTGATCTCGTGGCTCTAGATCAAAAATATATCTCGCACCAGAATTGAATGCGACAGAAGGCCTGTGCGTAGATGACCCATCCAATTTGAAAAAGCACCACATCTTCATATAGGAAGCGGAGAAGGCGAAGAGCCTTAACCAGTCTATGTCGCACCCACATTGGTGTGAACACGGCCAACTTGCGGAGAGTGCATTTTCAAGTGAGAAATATATCTCACCACATTCGACGATGTAAAATGGCTTGGTAAATGAAGGATGAAACTTTCTTCGGAATGGCATCAATAAATTGCATAAAAGATGTTCAAAATCTATAGAAAATGATGGGTCGATATTTTGGATTAAAAATCTTTGAAATTGGTGTATTTTTAATAGAAACCGACCGAATACTCGGTTTCGGGAGCAAACTGGGGCGGAAAAAAATTTAGTCTCCCTAAAAAAAAAAAAAAAGGTAAAATGATTTTCACGGGAGGGGGAAAAATTTTCCGCTGGCAGAAAGATTTCCAAAAAAAATACAAGTTTTGGTTTCGGTCAAAACTAAGATTGAGGCCGAATATTCGGTTTCGCTGAAAACGGTTTCGGTCGGACCCTAATTTTTAATAAAAAAAAAAAAAAAAACGACATTTTAAACTTGTACACCTGGTATAAATATCTTCTCTCAAATATAACCTTCCTTCCATGGAAAGCTCGCAAAAAACCCGAGAGAAATACAAAGCACAGTAGGCCTAAATAAAATGGAAATAATTTAATATTCTTTGTAAGCCCTAGGGTCCTGTTCTTGTCCGAGGGGCTAGGGACCACTGCCATACAGTAGATCTTCATACGTATTTTAATTACATTGTATATTTTCATATAATCTTATTATTAGAAAATAATTCGATTAGCCACCTTGAAAAATCCAATTATTTTTTTTTGGGCGGCGCTTTTTTATCTCATCCAAAAAATTGTCAGAAAATAATTGTTCCATTTCTGGTGTTGCTAAATTTAGAGTAAAGAGTAAGAGCAACAACACTCTATGGGTCAAGGGAGGGAGGGGGAGGGGAGGGAGGGAGTGAGAGAGAAATTGAAATAACCAAATCAAAGTGGGAGGGAGTGAGAGAGAGAGACATGTCACATCCATTCGTTGATTGATTTTCAGAACGAAATAAGCGTTAAAAACATATCTTCCAGGGCCTATTTGCATAATTAAATTATTAATATGTATCAAATGACAATCCCTCTCTCTCTCTCTGTCGTCGTTTTTTTCATAAAATGATGATAATATTCAATCAAATAAAATGTTTTCGATATAGATTATGTTATTTTCAAATTTAATTTTACATTTTTCTATAAATTGATGGTTTACTATTTTTTTATTTATTTTCGTGTTTTATTAAAATGTTAAGATTAATTTTTTTTTAAATCTATATATAATGTGGTGTATATATAATAGAGTTTTTACTCTTTTAGTAAAATAATTAGATTTTCGGTTTAACTGTGGGGGATTTGCAAAAATTACAACGTTTCGACCACTCATTCTGTGGCCTTCTCTCAGGCACAATCCAGCTAACATTACAAAGGTTGCTACATCTCAATTGAATTAGTTGAGAAAACAATACAACAAACAATTTTGCTCTTCTCAATGAATGGTTAATACCCATTGGGAAACATTTACCTATCCCTGTGCATTAGGCTCAGAGAGTGATAGATGGTGCAGAGATGCAACAATAGCTCACTAGAACTGCAATAAACCTTTATATACTGCAGACCTCAATAATAATACGACAATGATAAATATTAACAAGCTCAAACACTTGATATTAATGAAACCGTTTTTAAATAGACCTCTGTCACATTTCTTGTTAGCCTCAGCCATACATTTAACAAAAGCAACACATTGGCTTTTTAATAAGCTAATAATCCACTTTTCCTAATGCCTTGTTTGGGCATTTTAAAGTTTATATACCTGGTATTCTGCAAACTGAGAGAAGACGAGATTCAATCTATAAGTTTCCTTTTCAGGTGGTTACTTGTAGGAATATCCTGTTTTGATGGATTAGAATTAAAGAACCAACGGTATTTAATTTAAATTAAATACCAATACAACTTTATCGTTGGTTCTTTAATTCTAATCCATAAAAACAGGATATTCCTATGACAAGTAACTAGCTGAAAAGAAAATTTATATATACTATTGGAACATGAAGTAGTCTATGGACAGTGTTATACCTGCATAAATATCTTGCTTTTTTTCTTGAGTGGTGTTAATTTAAGATACCCGAGTAGGCCTACCTGCTTCCTGTCTATTTCTAGAAACAAGTAGGGATATCTTCTGATAACAAGGTGTATGCAATATATCTATCGCTTTTACATCTTCGGTCATGGATGAAATTCTCTGCCCAAGCCACAAGACCCAAGTTTCGTCTTCTCAACCTGCGAGAAAGTCCAAGTTGGGAGTTGAAAATTACACCCAGATCACTGACACCAGATTTCCTGAAGATCTTGAAAAATAGATGTCGAGGTAGAGACGATGGCTTTATCAAGTTGAAGACTCATTTCATTTCTCTTTGTCCACTCAGACAGCCTGCCAATATCATCCTGTAGAAGGTGTTTGTCTCCTAGTCCTCTGACTCTGTTGAATATATTAACATCGTCAGGAAAAAGCAGACAGAATTGGAGACGACGTATCGGCAGATGTCATTTATAAATAGTAATAACAGCAGTGGTCCATAGACTCCGTGAACCAAAACTTTCCTATTTGTAAGATAGAATTCAATCCATTTAATCAGAGAGATTATAAAGCCAAAATCCTTAGTTTGGCATTACGTATAAATAATAAAACTAGTTGCATTACCCGCCTTTCAGTCTTGAGGTTAAACAATGCAAAGTGAGTAGGCGTACATTGGCCAGACAAAGAGCAAATTGGAGGCACTTGATTGAAACAACCAATGGCAGGCAACGAATATTTAAAAAACTGAACAAAATTGGTATAAGAGTGTTATTGGTGGAGAAGGCCGTTGAGATTGAGAAATGAACACCCAAATAATATAAACAATCTAATTTGTAAATACAGGGAGGATATTTTGTAGAAGCCTCATCTTAGAAAAAATATTTATTTTTTAAGAAGAGGGGGGGGGGGCCCCACCAGCCCGGCCCCCCGAAATTATTTTTGAGTTTAAATTATTTAAAAAAAGGGGAGAAAAAGGGATGAGGTAGAAAAAAAAAAAAAAAAAAAAAAACAAGATACTGTAAAACATCTAAGGTTTTTGAAATTTGGTTTCAGAAATTAATTTTTAAAAATTCTTCTAAAAAAACTTTATCTAATTTAAATTAGTAATTAACATTTTAATTTTGTTCTAGCTAGACACTCCTCCTTGAGTATTATTCCCTTATACCTGTTTGTAGTCATCATTTCAGGGATTAGAATTTAATTTCAATATTTACTCGTAATCCAATCCCATTGAGTTGGCCACTAATAACATCCATGTTTGTTTGTTTGTTTGTTTTAGGCAAATAGCCCTGGCCGATCTTGTGATTGTCAACAAAGTGGATCTTGTGGATTCAAACACATTAAACATTGTACTTGATACAATCAGGTAAGATTCATTTATTGCAAATAGTTTCTTTTTTTTTAACACTCAACACTCACACACACATGCACACAGTCTTTTTGGTAACTCAGACCATATAAGACTTTGACGATAACCGTATTATGTATGGTAATATCTATTGGGGGTCCAGGCATTTCATCGGACTGCCTGGGATCCGAACTCGCGAGCCTCGGAATAGAAGGTTAGGACGCTACCAACTACACTAAACCCGAGGGCCAAACATATAGCCTACCACCATTTTTTGGATTCTCCACATCTTTTTGGGCTTTTATTAAATTGAAACATATTTAAGTCTCTTTCCTGCTTTCTCTTGCTGTTTTTATAATTTTTTCTTTCAAGACTTTCTTTTCCTCATTTTAATTAAAGCGTATTAGACAAAATTTCTGTCTGCGTCACCAGACAGGAAAATTTTGAATTCCGTGCCCTTTTTGGGTGGTGCTTGCCTATTTAAAAGCATGTTGAGTTGATTAGTGCTACTGTCTCGGACGAAATGACTGTTTCTATGTGCGCGATCATCTTCATGGCATTTTTTCTTTGCTTCTTTTTTCAAATCTTCAAATTTCCTGAATGAATCGATTTATAATTACTCAGACCTCCAGAAAATTCAATATAAAAAGGGTCAAACGAAATAACTTACCTGCACTGAACATCAGTTCAAAATATCCGCACTAAAGTTTGCTTTAAGCTGCGATAGGTGGTTCGTTTTAAGTTCTTTTTCGGCATTGGAGGCCATTTAGACCCTGTCTCTATTTATTTCAATTGATCGATATCCAATTCATTTGAAATAAATTTTGTCGTGGAAATACCTGTTTACAAACAATGTTTTGCAATAATGACAAGTGTGCACTGCACTCTCAGAACCGTATTACCGTGCTGTCTCATATTACGACCACTACTCCATTTTCTTTTATTTTGCCAACATATCGTACCATTTTATTTTAAATTCTCACTGATATTCAACAAGAGCAATATTTCAATGTCAACTTACCTACTGAATCAAAGCTAAAAACACTTTCAACAGCACCCGACACTACAAACGATCACTTCGGGAAACTTTGAAGACCGGCCGTTTAGGGGATTCAATGATGATGCTAGACTACGAAGTTCTCGTCCTATGTCAGCAATATACATAAGCGAAAACCTAGCTAGCTATCTCATATTTCTACCCTATTACCGTTACTTCAAAATTTGTGATTAAAAAAATAGCTTTTTGTTGATAGAGGAATAATGTATAACAAAAAAATAAAATTAATAAATTTCCGTATTTATTAAAAAAAAAAAATGATTATATGTCATTTTCATATTTTTTAAATAATACCATTTATATATGTATTAATATACACACATTGCTATATATATTTTTTTATTATTTACTTCGGATTCCATCGTTTTTTAATATAAAATCACAAAAAAAGAGAATTAATATCAACGCATGATTGCATAACGCACAACAGAACAGACAGAGAGAATATGAGAAACGTCTTTTTGTTGCCATCCAAGTCATCCATACCCAATAACACACGGGTCACTTGGCCTCAATCCATTACACTAATATTCGATACTAATATTGAAATATCGAGAGAGGAGAGTCACGTGTCTAAGGACAAAGGGTGGGCGAGAGGAAGTGTGTTGTTGCCACTCACTCACTCATTAAAGTATTGTATCAGAGTCCTTTCATCTGCCTCTTTTCATTCCTCAACATTTGATAGATGGATTTATTATTATGAGACATTTTTTCTTTCTTATTTATTGTTATTAAATATTATATTAACTCCGCTATTGATGCTTCTCTTCACTTGTGACCTTAATTAAACGTATTATTGCTCTATTGATTTTAACAAGTTTCGGTAAGCAAAATTGTTTGATTTTGAGAATGACCCCATTTGAAAATAGAAACATCTATGGTCAACCTTCATTTTATTTTGACTCTATCCCCGGAACTAGAAAAATAAATATAAAATAGTTTAACAGAGAAAAGGTAATTGATTTTTTTACAATGTAACTTGGGAGGGGTACAGGATTAAAAATCAACTCGGATTTTAAGGATAAAATGAATTATTGCATGGTTCGCCTTAGTATTTTTTTATTTTATTTAAAATCTGTTTCAGCATCGGAGGCCATTTAGACCTCGTCTCTTTATATCATTTGATTGGCAGCCAATTTAAATGAAATAGATTTTTTTCGCATGAAACGGGATATGAACCCTTTATCCCAAGCACAAAAGACAGAAATTATTCTTTGTTTTATGAAACTGAAAGCCTACAGCCGATTGTTTCAAAGAGCTTCTCGTTTCATGTCAGTCGGGTGTCAAACTTTCCTACTCTAATTTGGAAAAAAATGAACTAGTTAATATCTTGAGAATATTTTTTAAAATATCAAATTCAATTAACATTTTTATTTTTTTTTTTTGATTTTTAAAAGAGAGTGAGTTTACCTATTCTAAAATTTAAAAAAATGAAATAAAAAAATCCAAGAAATATGCAATTTTTCTAGAAAGACTATTCTATGTTGTATAAAACCCCCGCTATGGGAGTCACCTTGTCGCGGTGCGGGGGCTTAAGTTGCAATGATTTGCCTGTCTTTTCCTACCAAGAGCTTTTTGGTGTCCGGAAAAGACAGCCAATGAGCAACGAACTAAGAACAACCACCCCCTAATCCATGGTGTAATGCGACCCGTGCCTATTGGACTTGTTGATAGCCGGGGGGTAATACAGGCTATCAGAAACGGAGCCTCTCTGATACCCAGGCCACCTCAGAGAGTAATTGTGCCTTACCATGTCATGCGGGGCTCTGACGTGGCGGACCGATATTCCCTAGCTGCTCGTGGGAACACTATGGAAAATAATAAATTAAAATCAAATGAAGTAGATCTGAGAAGTACAAGTCAAATTCAATGCAAAACAGAACCAATAAATGAAGATAAATCAAAAATTAATCAGCCCTCTGAACCAATAAAACCTGGATTCAAATTGTACATTCTCTTCCTAAATAAAGGACTTGATCCAGAGGTAGCAAAAAAGAGAATAAAATCCATGCAAAACAAAGGAGAAATGTATTACCCAGAAAAGCAAGGAAATAAACGAGCGAGAGAAGAAGAAGTTCCCTCTTGTCGAGAAAGCAAGGAAAAAGAAAGAGGATGACCCCTGAAATTACTCCTAAAAAGACGAAAGATAATCAGAAGGTGGCTTCAAAAATTACATCTCATGAAAAAGAAGACATTCAAAAGACACAGTCTCCAAGAGTAACAACTCAAGAAAAGAAAGATCGCCTGAAAACGATTTCCGAACAAGAACAAGGTCAGCGGGCAACATCTATAGAAATTATAACTATAGAAGACAAGAAAGATAGTCAGAAGACACCTTCACAATATCAAGAAATGGAAGATAATCAAATGACATTGCCTCCAGAATTGGCTTCACAAGAAGAAGATTGTGATCAAATGATAACGCTTTCAGAATTTACATGTCAAGAAGAAGAAGAAGAAGAAGCACAAGATAATCAAATGAGGTCATCAGAATTGACAACAAAAGAAGGGGAGGAATGTAATCAAATGACAACGCTTTCAGAAATTACTTCTCAAGATAAGGAAGATAATCAAATGACGGCCTCAGAACTGACAACTAAAGAAGGAGAAGATAATCAAATGATAACTCTTTCAGAAATTACGTCCCAAGATAAGGAAGACCTAGAAATGACGTCATCAGAACGGACACCTAAAGAAGGGGAAGAAGATAATCAAATGATAACTCTTTCAGAAATTACTTCTCAAGATAAGGAAGATAATCAAATGACGTCATCAGAACTGACAACTGAAGAAGAAAAAGAAACTTAATCAAATGACGACCTCAGAACTGACAACTAAAGAAGGAGAAGATAATCAAATGATAACTCTTTCAGAAATTACGTCCCAAGATAAGGAAGACCTAGAAATGACGTCATCAGAACGGACACCTAAAGAAGGGGAAGAAGATAATCAAATGATAACTCTTTCAGAAATTACGTCCCAAGATAAGGAAGACCTAGAAATGACGTCATCAGAACGGACACCTAAAGAAGAGGAAGAAGATAATCAAATGATAACTCTTTCAAAATTACGTCCCAAGATAAGGAAGACCTAGAAATGACGTCATCAGAACGGACACCTAAAGAAGGGGAAGAAGATAATCAAATGATAACTCTTTCAGAAATTACGTCCCAAGATAAGGAAGACCTAGAAATGACGTCATCAGAACGGACACCTAAAGAAGGGGAAGAAGATAATCAAATGATAACTCTTTCAGAAATTACGTCCCAAGATAAGGAAGACCTAGAAATGACGTCATCAGAACGGACAACTAAAGAAGGGGAAGAAGATAATCAAATGATAACTCTTTCAAAAATTACTTCTCAAGATAAGGAAGACCTAGAAATGACGTCATCAGAACGGACAACTAAAGAAGGGGAAGAAGATAATCAGATGACGACATCAGAACTGACAACTAAAGAAGGGGAAGAAGATAATCAAATGACGACCTCAGAACTGACAACTAAAGAAGGGGAAGAAGATAATCAGATGACAGCCTCAGAACTGACAACTAAAGAAGGGGAAGAAGATAATCAGATGACAGCCTCAGAACTGACAACTAAAGAAGGGGAAGAAGATAAACAAATGATAACTCTTTCAGACATTACTTCTCAAGATAAAGAATATAATCAAATGACGTCATCTGAATTGACAACCAAAGAAATGGAAGATTTTGAAATGACACATTCAGAATTAACAACTAAAGAAGAAAATATTCAAACGACGTCATCAGAATTAACAATTAAAGAAGAAGAAGAAGAAGAAGAAGATAATCAAATTACTGATTCAAAATTGACAATTAAAAAGGAAGAAAATCGAAAAACGTCTCCAGAAATTACAATTCAAGAAAAAGAGAATAAGGAGGCTCTAGAACAAAAGGAAAAATCATCAAGATATTGTCGCCGAAGGAGGCCTCCGAAACTAGCTTTGTTGCCAAAAGATTATCCCAAAAGGCTTCTAACTAAAGCAGAAGTTGACGAACTGGAGGAAAGTATCGTTGATGAAATTGCACTAGGAAGTGAATACCCGCTCCATTTCCAATGTATTAGCGGTAAGGAGAGGCCAGGCATGCTTGTCATTAGATGCACAGATGTGAACTCATTCAGATGGCTAAAAGACAAAGCGTCTTGTTTGACCACGTGGAAAGGAGTCGAGTTGGAGGCAAAGGTGGTTACAGGCTGTTCTCTAACCATCCACATATTCCTTCCTGAGAGTGCTGGCAAAGACCCCAAAAGAGCTTTAGCACTCTTTGAGGCGCAGAATAAGGGACTCTCTACCGAAAATTGGAAGATTCTCGGCAGCCAAGACGATCAATCAACTCAAATACTTGTAATCGAAGCAGATTGCAAGTCATTGGCATACATTGCCAAAAATAGATACTCTCTTTGGTATAGATTTGGCAAAGTTGCTATATATTGTCGTCAACTACAAAAACACGAGCTGAAACAAATTGAAGACAACAAAAATCCCTTCAACTAGGAAATATGCATATACCGGAAAAATAATCTCTAGCAATCTCTATCAGACAGGAGCTCGAAATTCCCATTTTTTTCTATCTATAGTATATTCACAAACAAACTCAGAATGAGAGAACTTCCTTGTAAAGAACAAATGATGAAGAACAGTCAAGCCAGCGATAGATAATTCTTTTGAGGAACGCATTATTAATATCCAAAATTCTGAAAAACGCACACACAATATGGACACAATAATTATAAAATATGGATGCAAAAGACCATCTTCTTCAACATCATTTCTTGGATAGGCAGAGAGGCGCAACAACAATCAGGTAGGATGAATTTCTTCTATCCAAATATTTCCTTGACCTTTTACGTTGTCCTCACCTTGTATTTAATTCATTCAATATTAGATGAAAGTTTTTCGTTTGTTATTAATAGGCGATTGGTCAATTCAAAAAACGGGTAGAAATTTGTTTCTATTGCACTGTCATATTGATAAGTTGGGAAAGAGCAAGTCTTGGGGCAGCAAAGAAAAGAAAGCTTCTGCCGAAAAGAGGCGTTTCGGACAAATTTATTTGCTCATCTTCAGTCCTTATAGGTTATACGTTGTCATTGGTGTGGCACAAAAGTCCATGCACATGTATATTTTTTTTAAAAGGGCGAGTGTTTAAGCCAACGGGAGGAGGAAACAAGCGTCTAAGCTGATTACGGATCTGAAGTCTCAACATGACTCGGGTTCGAATCTAGCTTGCCGCCAATAATCCGCCTCTTAGGGCGGTATCCCACTAGGACACCACGGTGGCGACCCCGTGGTTACCGTAGCAACCAATCAGGCAACCAAGAGAGACATCAGCAGTGCTGTTCATTTTAAAAATCTGATCTAATTCAATTTCCACAGCGGTGGAGACACCAGTAGGATGTACGAATGTGCACGTCTGGTGGCGCAAACAAATTGGTGGAGGAACCAATCCGACACCAAGTGAGATATGCTCCTTATGCTTAAGTGTGTCGCCACTGGCTGCGCCACCGTGGTGTCCTAGTGGGATACCGGCCTTAGAGTAGGAAAGTGGGAGGAAATCCACACACCACAGACACAAAGGGCCCAGTTTTGGTGGCCTATATGCCTTAAAAATGATGATTGCTCCAACTGGAAGCCGAAAGATCTCGGCCGGGTGGCTGAGAAGGAGCAATACCTCATAAAAATCCAAAATCAACCTAACGTGAGAGTCTATATTAGACGTTCACGTTGGCTTAAACAGTCGCGCTGCCGGCCCAGACCAATGACAACTTTTGTACCTGAATTAGATCCTATAAGAACTGAAGATGGAGGAATAAATGTCTCCTTTAGGGAAAGGCTTTCCTTTCTTTGCCTCCCCCGTACTTGCTCTTTTCCAACTTGTAACATCAACAGCAAATTTCTCTTTCTATTCTCATTCTCTTGAACTACTGAATGTTATACGAACTATCATCATGAATTGATACATCCCTAAAGAAATAGTCTGGATTGAAGTTTTGGCCAACTCTTTAATTGCTCCACACTAAATATGAAATCTACTTGTGAATTAAAAACTGAATAGGACCCAGAACCATTAGGGTTGCCTACAATGCAGCAAGCAAAAGGAGATGATGTCGCAATCTCGCTCCCGTCGCATACTTTCTAATAGCCAATATTTAAAAAAAATGAATAAAATCCAATGATTTGCATTTTTTTTTTTTTTTTTTTATTAAAAAAAAACATTCACACTTTTTCTCATTCACACTCACACTCACACACAATTCACACAGTCTTTTCGGCAACTCAGGCCATATAAGACTTTTTACGATATCCGTTATTAATAAATATACATATATGGGGTCCAGGCATTCTTATTTAAGCCATTTGGTATCCAATTGGCTTAAATAAAATCATCGCACTGCCTGGGGTCCGAACCCGCGACGTTTGGTATATGAGGTTAGCACGCTAACCTCTACGCCATGTCCCGAGGGCAATGATTTGCATTAATAAAGATTGAAATTGTTTATTCTTGCTCAACATTGGATTTTATTCATTTTTGAGAGACATCAGAATTATTCATATTTGATTACCTCTAAAGTCCGTTAGAAATATCCTTTGCCATTTAGGTAATTATGCCGATGTCTATTTCTTGTCCCTGAGGGACAACATCAGTTCTTTTGGCATCACTCTTCTTTCTTCCAGCAACATCAAAGAGGACATTTTCTTTACCTTCTTTGTTATTAGAATTTTTCTGAATAATTTGATGGGATTTAACGATAATCAATTAGTGGAGCTCATTAGATGTGTATAAATTCAAACTCGCCTGTCGATTCTATTCCTATCAACTCTCCTTAGCGGGATCGGATGCCTACTCTCTCGTTTGCAGGCGCTGTTGGTTGCTGCTACTCTCTGGTGGGAATTGATATATCCAAGACAAGATCGTTTGTCATTTCTAGTTGCTTATGACTGACTCAGTTTATTATTCTGTTGCTATCTTTGGACTAATCAAATAAAATAATCAATTTAATTTTCTTATCCAATTCTACAATTCATCTGAGAATCTCTGAATTGATTCAAATTGTTTTGAAATCTGTATATTCTCCTAAACTTGTACTGTGAGGTAGGCATTCCCATTTGCTCTCTCTGTTAATAATATTTTAACAGAATAGTTTTAGTAATTTGCTATAATATCGAGAAAAAAAATTAAGATTTCGATATATCGATTTTTTTTTTGCCCCTCAATGGACGGATAATGGAAATGCATTTTTTAAACATTCAACAAACAAACATTCACAAAATTTAGCTGCCAACTAAAAAGTTGGAAAAATTAAACAAATTTCGATATAGCAAATTATACATCGATAAATGGTAATTCTATTTTTGAAATATGTTTGATTATGAGTATTGAATTTTGTTTTTAGATTTGAAAAAAAAAAAAAAACATTTAAAAATAAGTTAAATAAAATTAGTTATTTTTATCCGTAAAGGTTGGCATTAAAAGTAATCCTTTCTATTGTAACTGATTTCACATGCATTCATTGTTGGTCCGTTATTATTAGACTATTTTTGTTTCTTTTCATTATTATTTTTGATTAAGGAAATTAAATTCATTCATTTTGATTGTGAAACAAAATTTTAATGAATATTTATTTGAGATAGGTATTTGATGATAGTTTTCTTGTTCCAATTCAATATTATTTAAAGAGAGTATAATAATGACAAAGGGAGCTCTCTGTTAATTAAGTAGAGATGTGGAATGCTTTATTATTGTGTGTTTCCTTCTCTCCGTTTCAACTACGTAACTAATTATTGTATTGCTTTGCTTATAGGGCCGTGAACGGCTTTGCGGACTTGGTGCCAGCTACACGAAGCGAGTAAGTTTATAGTGTATAAATTGCACACATCAAATGCGTAACATAATTAAGAGGAGGCGTGCATTGTCTGTCATAGGGTCAACTTGGAGAGGATTCTTGATCTACGAGCCTATTCGGGAACTCAACGACAAGAACAGTGAGTAATCAAATTCCATTTTAGTATTGATTCTCTCTTTTTTTTTTTTTGCATTCGAATACTATCTGCACGGCATTCCTTCTCTTATATCTAACAAACGGTGTTATTTTATACTTGTTTTGATCCATTTGCTCGAGTTTTTATTAGCAATTGATAGCCTACATATTTCGAAAACAAAAACAAAATATCGATAATAATAAAGAGAGAGTAATAGCACAAAAGAGAGGGTGACAAAAGGCTATTTATTTAATCTGACGATCGCCCATTAAGTGTTAGCACGTGGCCCGGCCCACAAGCCATCAGGATTATTCAAATTTTGTTAGTCAGTCAAAATGATGGTTTGTCAGCTGGTCAACAGAGAGATGATAGAAGAAATTGTATTTAACCTTTTTTCCCCTAAAGAAAAGGAAAACCATTTTGTTTTGTTGCATTTTAAGGTCTTAAAAATTATTTTTGGAAGTTACCCATATAGAGCTTGACAGACAGACGGACGGACATTAGCGAATTAGATAAATAGATTGGTTTCACAGCTCTGGCTAAGTTTAAATGTAAATAATAAAATTGTTTACAAAGATGTATTATTTTAAGGTTTTGAAGATGGCAGTAAACTTGGCCAGATCTGTGAACCAATCGTAATAAATACCTTTTATAATGAATTTTTTAAAAATTTATTATTTAACTAGTAAAAATTTTGACTGAGAACAAACATCTAGATTAATTTTGCACCAGTTAGAAATCCTCGAATCAATTATAAAAAGAGCATTAGGACTATTTTTTTGTTAAATTAAAATAGCTTGTGTGTGCAAGTGGCTGGCTGTATTTGAGGATGAGACCAACGACAGGAGGTGGCAGCCAGGAACAAGTAGGCTCTACATCAATGAAACTCCCAAATTTAAATTTATTGGACCAACGTCAGGTATTAGGGAGTTGTCATATTTGAATATATTATGAAATGTATATTTCATCATTTGTAGATAAAGACTTGTTATAAATTTGAAAAATATAAATTTTGCTTACTGGCAATCGGAGGGCGCAGAGACCATAGAAGAGACATCTACATTTGGTGTAATATACATTTATATTAATAATATATTCACACATTACAACTGCCTAAGACCTGATCTGATGATGGTGCAATAAATTTAGACCGAAACGTCGTAAATTTGAGAGATTCATTCTTTTAGAGCAACTTTCAAAATTGGTTCCAGTATCGTTTGGTTTTATTCGTCGTTGTTTTTGTTTATATTAATACTTAACAAGAGATGTAAATATTTTTGTGGTTGGTCGAACCGGGCTGTCACATCCACCAACAAAAATATAATAACAGAAATTGTATTGTAAATATTGAACTCATAATATTTAGGTTAGTTAGGGAACCAAGCAGATGTTTTTCCACCAGGTACAATTGAAGAGGTTTGTTTTATGGCTGTTAGAATTAGTTTGTACGCATGTGTGTGTGAATAATAATAAAAAAAAGTATCATAGTTGATGAAAAGATGAGGCTAATAGAAAGAGAGCGAGAGAGAGAGAGAGAGAGCGTTAGTGATTGATTGAGGGGCGGAGCGGAACAAAGAAAGAATCAGGGAGGGAGATCAGTAGTGAGTGTGTTTCCCTTCTCTTTTTTTTTTTTTTTTTATTAGGGTAGTAGCATTGAGCCGTGTTAATAAGAGGCCAAGAGAGAGAGAGAGAGAGAGAGAGAGAGGAGAGAAGCGCTGGGGCGTGGCGAGGGGTGTATTACACATTGCAAGCCGATGCGATGATAGGTGGTGGTGAAACAGAGAGGCCCCCTCTCGTGGCCAATTTGTCAATCGACCCACCGAGCATGCTCTCTCTCAAGAGGGTGAACGGGAACACACAACTTTAACTACCACACACACCTCGGAAAACTTATCTATCTATCTATCTATCTATTGATGTCATGCTCCCAGGGAATATTCTGATTGAATGTTTTCAATTTAGGGAGGAAACATTTAATTATTTATTTATTTTCATCAAAATATAATAATTTGGATCTACGTAGTTGAGACCACATTCGGAATCACTCGCATAGGATTTGCAGTTGGATAAAGATGGTTGGGAATTGCGTTTTTGTTAAGAGGATATTTTGTCCCCTTCTACGAATGGGTGAATCATCTGATTGCCAAATATTGTGAACTAGTGGGCCCAATAATAACAATTTAATTTATTTGGTAAGCAAGATGCAGTGGCGGATCCAGAGGTGTTTCTCGGGGGGGGGGGGGTATTCTGGTGTGACTCGTCGCACAGCACCCTATTTTTTCTTAATTTCGATAATTTAAAGGCGCATTCTGTACTTGTTTGCCAGAATATAATTACAAATCAAATTTTTAAGTATTAATTTTTAAAATTTTACATTAAAAATATGTTGTTTTTTTTTCGAAAAAAAGTATTTTTTTTAAATCTCAGGGGGGGTAATTACCCCCTTTGCCCCCCCCCTCCCTTGTATCCGCCCTTGCCAAGAGGAAAGAGGATGAAGCCAATAATTGAATCTCTATTTAATAATTTCAAAAACTCTTTCTTTATTGGAACGTTTCGACCCTGCCATCTTCAGCCTTCAAAGAGTATATTATTCAATTTCTTATATAGCCTATATTAATTTATTTTTATTTTAACGTTCTAATTAGCAAAGTGCCTAATTCCATTTTTGTTTATTTTTCAGGAGACCCAAAACACATTTCATTGTCATGGTTAGAGCCACTGTTAGAGACACTTTTCGTGCCGCAACTTTTCGAACTGAAAAATTTGAATTACGCTCTTACCCAGTTCAGGGCATAAGGAAAATGTTATTTTTCAACAGAAAATACAAAAAAATGATTTTCGAAAAAAGTGGAGTTAGACACTTTTCTACTGAGAGCGTCGATATGATTCCTTCCCCCTCCCTGGTATTGAATTTATACAATAAAAGTTTTTTTGTTTATTTACAATATAATAAATATTTATTTCTTCCTTAAAATTTTTTCTTCAATGTCTCCGTCGTCCGGGTGTACTCCAAGACCACAAGTTCTCTCATGTGTTCGTTTGGTCCCTTTCTTAATTCCGACGTCCAGCTAAAAATCTATTTTTGCAACCAAGTCCTTTTCTCAAGTTCCTTCAAGCCCAGTTATGTCAGGTAGTCTTCCAACATTATATTTCTTTTTATTAGTCTGTAGTACGGGCAGCATGTCGATGTACTTTCCTTGCCCAAAGTTTTTGAGTCTCTCACTGCGGTGAAACCCCCCATCAACATCGACCCCCCGCTCTTGATGACATCAGATCTCCTTAAATATGGGTCTTCCTGCTTCTGCGGACTTCTCCATAATGATTTCCATCCATTCCAAAAGTTCTCTGTTGACGGCCCTCGTCAATATGCATTAATTTTAAGATATATTTCCATTTCTTTTGAAAGAGATTAATTTGCAGACATCTCCGGTCACTCGGATTCGGGCGTGTTCTTCTTTACTCCCAGTGCTGACTTCAGGACTCGGTCAAATTCGTTTTCCGTAGATTTTCCCCATTGTTCTGAGCTGTAGAACAATGAAGGCAAAAATATAGTTTCTTCCTTATATTCTCCTCTTTTGGTAATAGCCCATAGTTGGTGTGCTATTTTCTTTTTGTTTTTTAAAGGTGTCCTTGCCATGTGAACACCAAGATCCCAGGTGTTTATACTCTTTCATTACTTGAATGTTGTCGCGGTTGTGGGTCAATCTTTTATGGCGTCCATGGCGTCCTTTTTTAAAAATCATTATTCTTTTTGTTTTTCGAATTGATTTCTAGATTGTTTTTCTTATTGTTAGTGAATTTTTCTAGACATCTCTGCAATCTTCCAGGACAACTCGCTATATAAATTTTGATATACAAAAAGTCTGAACAATATACTCTTTGAAGGCTGAAGATGGCAGGGTGGATCCCGGCTGTTCATCTTTCTTTCCAACTAAATTATCTACAGCCACCAGAATTTGCTCCTGGGGGGTTTGGGGGGGGGGGCTGATCTCAAAAATTTTTCATTTTTTTTTTCGCGGAACCAAAGTTTTTTGCCCTGCAAAAAATTTTGATTACCTTTTTTTAGAGTCGCTAAAATTTTTGCCGCCCGCGGAACCAAAATTTTTTTCCATGTACCACCCGCGGAACATTTCCTCTTTTCTATTTGTAATATATATTTTGAATTTTTTTCCTCTCCTGGAGGGGTTAAAACCCTAACCCCCCCCCCCCTGGTTGCGCCAGTGTCTACAGCCACGATCTTTTATTAATATTCTTTAATTTCGGCTTTTATTTTACCAATATGTTTCCGTATAGGCCTTTATAAAAAAAAAATATTTTTTCAGGACTGATTAAAATAAAATTTGTGAAAATAAACCTCGACGATAATCTCATGAAAAGAAAAAAACCCTCAGAGTGATTCAGTATATATACAAGACTAGAATTGTTTAATCAATATCGTTCGTTTTCTTTTATTCTTGAGGTATTCTTTAATTATTCCGAATCTGGGGAGAGGAGAGGAGAGAGAGAGAGTTTTAACAATGCGCTTAACGAGGCATCCCTTAACCAAGACCTCTCTCTCTCTCTCTCTCTTCACTTGACTAACTGCACAGAGAGAGCAGAGAACCCTAAAAAATAAAAAAATAAAAAGCTTTTGTCTTTTATTCACCAAGGGAGAAATTTATTTAAAGTTTTCCCGATTATCCAATCGATGAATAATGATAATATTGTAGATTGTAAGCCTTCGTTTGTCAAACTTGAATTATCTCAACTTCAAATTTCATTCATTCATCTAGCCATGGGCGTACCCAGGATCAAATCTGGGGGGGGGGGCATGGTCAGATCATGGTCGTCCGGGGGGGGGGGGGCAGATCATGGTCGTCCAGATTGTGACATAGATATTTTTTATATAGAGGGGAAAAGCCTTCGAATTAAAGGCCTAAAAACCCTCGAGTCCTAACAAAAAAAAATCATTCCCCATCGCCATCCACCAATTTTGTTTCGTTTCATCACTTTATAAACATTTTTTTTTTGCTTCTAGGGGGGCAGCTGCCCCCTGCCCCTCGCTGGGTACGCCCATGCATCTAGCTATAAAGGCGATTTATATTTTGTTACCATGGCAACCATTTCTCCTATCTTTCTTATGAAGCACAAGAGTAAAGTGTGCTTCAAAAGATTTCAATTTGCAAAATGAGAATATACATTTTAAAGAGCATCTAAAAAATAATTGATTTTTGAATTTTAATCAAAATCGTTAGAGCGAATTTTGAAAAAATAAAAAAAAATACTGAAAAAGTACATCAGTAAAGTACTAGTACTTTTTAGCCGATTTTGATTAAAATCATTTTTTTGGATTCAGGGGACCACAAAACGTGTATATCCATCAAAATCTCGACATCGAATTTTTGACATGAATCCAATACTTTCTCTCTATATATATTAACATATATAGAAGTAAGAGAAAGTAAAAAGTGATTTTGCAACATTGTCTGTCTTTGTAGACAATTTTAAGCATAAAGCAAATAAGCTACAAGATTGAAATTTTATATTTAAGTTAGGGCCCACTTGGGACGTGACACGAACCTTTTTATCAAAGT
The DNA here is from genome assembly GCA_023213315.1 of Euborellia annulipes. Taxonomy (NCBI): domain Eukaryota; kingdom Metazoa; phylum Arthropoda; class Insecta; order Dermaptera; family Anisolabididae; genus Euborellia; species Euborellia annulipes. The sequence goes on along the minus strand of JAKCPI010023867.1, from coordinate 4,358 downwards.
CAGCCAAAGGGTACTAGTACTTTACTGATGCACTTTTTTGTATTTTTTTCAAAATCCGCTCCAACGATTTTTATTAAAATTCAATAATCAATTAGTTTTTAGATGCTAGTTTGGTATCCAAAAGGCTTAAATAAAATCATCGGACTGCCTGGGTTCCGAACCCTCGACCCTTTGTATACAAGACAGGACCGCTACCAACTACTCCAAGCCTAATGGGATTTATTTTTGATCTAAATTTTATTTTTAAATATATTATTTTTCAATTAGTCATCTAACCCTTTAATAATATACCCCTATGGCCTCTGCTTAGAGTGAGAAATAATGCCCTGAAAAAATGTGGCGCGACTTCCTTGAGACTTGGCCCGCGACAAAATCGCTAGGTGTGTACTAGGCTTGAGCTTATGTTACTGTCGGAAACTAAATATTCCAAAGGTAAGAGAACGTTGTGTGCTGTGCTTGTCACACCAGATTTTTAAGTTTCTTGTTCAAAATCATTTATTTGAATTTGCATTTGGAGTCGCAAAATATTAATTAAAATATCTTTTAAAGATTTTTCCCAAATCCCACTATTATTTGTTAGTAATTGTGTTCAGCTCGGTTTAATTTTAGACACCCGAGAAAAATAAGACTAGTCGTTATTTAACTTCATAAATCACGAATTGCTCATCTATACGTATAAGTAAATCTCTGAAATTAAATTCATCGAGTGCTAAGAGGATTAAGTGACGTCACCATTCTAATTTTTAATTAACGGGGTCTCGTCGCTCAAGATTTATGATCGTATTTTGGTGGCATGAGGCAATAAAAGTGAGCCTTCCTTTTTGGGCATATGTTGAAGAGGGATGATTAAAGATGACATTGAGGAGGTGGGGGGGGGCGTTTTGTGGTTTATTAGCTGGGATGCTTTTGTGTGTGCCAAACTCTCTCCCCCCATCTATGAAACGATTATCGGTGGCAAGTGGAGCCGAAGACGAGACGAGACACACACGCGACACAAACGATGAGAGACCCTCTCACATCTGTCGGTCAACAACCAGCCATGACAAATATTCCGTCTAATTTACCGCCGGATTATAATAAAATTAGAATCCCTTGATGAAAAGGAACCTCCTCCTCGTCTATTTTATGCTTCGATTAAGAAATAAAGGCGTAAAAACGTTGGACAAATTTGATTATTCAAGCATTTTAGAAAATCTGGTGGCCCTGATCATACAACCCTCGGTAATTGTGTTCTCGCCAGATTTTTGGTATTTAGTAAACTTAGAAAAATACTTATATTTATGGCCTCCTAGCCAGATAGACAAATCAATCCATTTTACGAGCAGATAAAGAAGATGAACGGAGAAGAAGCTTAACTGAGAGCAAGGTGCTGAAACCTGGCGCTTTTCGGAAAGGGGAAAAGAGGTTTGAGGTGTAGAGTGTGCGGAATCGAAGACGAGACGGTCGAACATCTTATGTGCTGCGAGGCGATCGAGGGAAGAACTTGGGAGACCTCTGGAGCAGATTGGAAGGACCAAAGATGGGTGAAGATCTCCTGGAAATTTTGAAGTTGCTGGAGGGAGGGGAGAGAAATGAGAAAAGAGGAAATGATTTAAGAAGAATGTGAATCTTTTGTGGCCTTCTTACACCGCTGTGAATCAATGTTGTAAATATAAATGTATGTAACAACCCCCAAGGCCTAGCAATAGACAAATAAATAAAAAAAAAAATATCCCATCTTTCCTATGAAGTACAAGAGTAAATATTATTAGGGGAATTTTTAATCATGGACCACACTTTTGCAGAATAAGCAGTCGAAACGTTGTACAGTATTTATATATTTTTAATAAATATTTAATACAAAAATGTGGTCTATGATTAAAAATTCCTCTAATAATAATACCAGAGTAAAGTGTGCTTCAAACACTTTTGAGGATAAAATGAGAATACACATTTGAAAGTCTAAAAAATCATTTAATTTTAATCAAAATCGTTGGAGCAAATTTTGAGAAAATCGAAAAAAAGTGAAAAAGTACATCAGTAATGTACTAGTAGTATTCTTTGTTCGATTTTGATTGAAGCTTTTTTTCACGCCCTAGGGGGGGGGGGGGGGGTGTCTAACTTAAAATTTCAACCTTCCTACCCAACATCCTTCATGCTTTCTTTTGAGCACAGACTTACAGACATATGTATTCAGGGGATTTCAAAACGTGTATTTCCGTCAAAATCTCGACATCGAATTCGTGAATGCTATACTTTCTCTCTATAGAAAGAAGCAAAGTATTTGAAAATTTGATATTTTCGAGCCCTGATTGAATCTTCCTGACTAAAGTCGTGAATATTTGATGGCCCCTGGAGGTCAAAGGGTTGTCATTTCAGGGTATAATACAAGGATATTAAAGAAGAAAGGTATGAAGATAAACAAATAAATGATAGCAAAATATTTACACAAACGATTAAATAAATAAAAATTGTCTCGCTAAATTTGAGCAGGGCCATTCTGAGCTGAGCAAGCAAGCAAGCAGGCAGCCAGCACCTGCTGTTATATTCATACCCACCCGAAAAAAATAAAGAGAGCGAGATGGCAGATGGCAAAAAAACCCTCACTCTCTGGTTTTCACGGCCTCTTGATCAATCGAGAGATGATTTCGCCGCTAAACATAATATACGGGATAAGCAGTTATATCTCTACTATTGTGCATCGTTTAAATCGTTACCCCAAGTTGAAAAACCCTCCCCTCCCCTTCCCTCCCCCTTCCCTCCCCTGCCTGAATGAATGAATGAATAAAATTTCATAATATCTCTCTCCTCCCTTGATCATCATCATCGTCGTCGTCGCCCTTCTCGTTGCTGACAACCTCCTCGAGAGAGAGTGTCAATTAAAACCGTCACCAAAAAAGGGGAATGAATCAAAAAATAAAAAAATTCTAATCTTTTTCAAGGTAAACGTTTTTAAGGGATCTTCGTCTTTTTATTCAACTAATTTTGTTTGCTTTTGTTGGGCCAATTGCCCCTTCTGCTCGTCTCGTCCTTTTTATTTGACATTTCGCCAATAAAATGACGAATATTAACTTCCTTAGAGGCCAAGTAGCCAGACTACCACGTATTTTATTTTATTTTATCTTCTACTGCCTCACTCCACATCCTCTTCATTTAGCTAAAAAATTTTATTTCAAAGAATATCAACATTTGACATTCTTAGTAATAAAATGATTATAAAAAGGATATTTAATTTTTGATTTGGCTCTAAGGGAAAAATTGATTCCCAGGTGATATGACACTCAGAGTCAAGTATCTATACCAATAAATAATTGAAACATATCTCCTAGTGTTTTTGATTTTAAAAAATTTGAATTTTAATGTAAGTCAGGGTGAATAGCTGAATCAATATGCAGCGGGATACCAACCAGCTATGCTTATTTATTATTTATTGTATTCGAACCCCCAGCGACGTTTCGGTTGACTATGCAACATCTTGCATAAGTTGACCGAAACGTCGAATTCAAGAAAGAAACATTTCCAGTAGATGCTTGGCCTTTTAAATTTTAAGAATTCCACTGCATTAGGAAAAAAGAATTTATAAAATCTTCAAGGTAATGAAATTATTTTTGTCTTGATGTTTCGGTCTCTGTCAGAATAATAAATCATCGCTGGATTAAGACCGGGGTGCTAAAAAAAGCACTATATGAATTGAAGGGTCGCGCGCCCAGATAGTGCTAACCCACAAATATAGTTCTGAGATATTTCACTTTTAAACTTTGAAAACAAACAAGACACCCATGGGGAAGTTCGATTTTTGTTTATGTCAGAGCACTTTGATGGTAATATCAGGCTGAGAAACAAATTGTACACAACTAGTACAAATCTTTGCTCACTTTATGTTGCCAAAGTTAAGTATTTCTGACAAAACACCGTACGTATGTGCTTGACATTCCAATGTTGGTGAAGGTGATGATCCCAAAGTGTCGACACTTGGAGCTGCAAAAGCGAAAAGTGATTTAAATATTAAGAATCACTCCAGTGTTTCTTCTTCTTCTTCTTCTTTTGTCCTCGCCCTTATTAATCCCGCGGTGCGGAGTCGGCGGTCCTTACTCTCTCCCTCCACTCTCCTCTATCCACTGCTGTTGTCTCCGACAGGCAGCTCTCATGTCTCACTTGACCCGATGAAGCCAAGTCATCCTCCAGTGTTAAATGAAATGACGATGTTTCGAAAACCAATAGGCTTCTCTTCTGCAATCAAGACAAGCAAATGGCCAGAGCAAGGGATAGCTAAATAAGAGTTCTTGCAATTTTTATTTATTTATAATATCTTGGTACACAATATTTCTCTCAATAATAGAAAAATGTCGTAATCGATCGATTCTCAGCTATTTGAGTTA
>JAKCPI010023866.1:0-13970 GCA_023213315.1 Euborellia annulipes | reverse complement strand
TATTGATATTTCTTTTGAAATTATTTTAATTTTCAATATATTTGCAACAATTTCTAATTTAATAGAAATATAATATCAGCAGCCTTTTATTTATTTTTACTTTTTTTTTTTCGTATGAAAATATTTCCAATATGCATAATAATTAATTTAATTTTGAATTTAATTAAATAAATAATGCGGGATTTATTAGAAATTGAATCAACTCAAAGAATAATTAATAAATTAATTTTTTTTTTGTATCCAAATGATTTAAAGTTAATTAATAATTATAGATTCATTTAATTTTAGATATTGGAATTTATTTTAATATTAATTGATACACCAACAAACAGCCGAAATTCTATGAGTTTGTTAAAAAAAAAACTCCATTACCATTATTTCAATCAAAATTATCTCTATTAGATAAATTATAGATGAATAAAATGAATATTTAGTTATTAAAATTTGATTTCAGAAAATCAATCAAATAAATAGTTAAATTTTACCATTAAAAAAAAAAATATTTTCCCCAATTTTTTAGCTTTAATAACGTCTTTATTATCAATTTGACAATAAAAAATGATAGATTACAAATTATAGAGGATTTAATCATCTTTCAAATGTTTACAATTTTTTTTTAAATTTGGTTAAATAATATGCCTTATAATTTATTTTAAAAAATGGAAAGATTTTACTATATTTTTCATGGGAAGAGAATAATAACCTCTTTGGATTCAGTTTGACAACAAAAATTGATAGAAATGAAATTATACACAATTTAATCCTCTTTTTATGTATATACAACTTATTAAATTTGGTCAAAAAATAAACCGTTAAATCTATTATTAAAATTTTTGAAAAAATTTATATTCCCTTTTATGCAGTGAATAAATTCTTTGTAGTCAATTTTACAACAAAAGGTAATATAATACGATTTATAGAGAATTTAATCCTCTTTCAAATGGTATATAATATATTAAATTTTGTGAGGTAATTCCTTTCAAAAGTATAAAAAAAATTTGAAAACTTTTTTCTTAAAAAATTTATATTCGTTATTAGGACGGGAATAACTTGTTTGTGATCAATTTGACAAGAAAAGTTTATAGAAAATGAATTGTAGAGAATTTAAGTATCTTTCATATGGTATATACCCCATAAAATTTGGTCAAGAAATATACATTAAATTTGAAATTATTTGATTAAAATCATTAAGAAAAAGATTAATATTCAGTATTTGAATGTGAATAACTTCTTTACAATTAATTTGACAACATAAGTTGATAGAATACGAATTATAGATAATTTAATTATCTTTCCTTTGGTATATAATTAATTAAATTCGGTAAAGAAATACCTATCAAAATTTGAAAAAGAAAATTCATCCCCATTGAAAATATCCTCTATAATCGTTTCCGCCCTGATGTGATTAAAAGCAACATAAATTCGTCCAAAAAAAATCTTCATAAAATAAAAATGAATACATAATCAACAATTAAATATTAAAATTTATACGAATTATTAAGAATAATGAATATTAAAACGCATGTGTTTAATGAGAATGTTAATATAGAACAAAATGGGTGGGAGTGAGCTGATAATGTGCACATTATATAAACGAGTGAATTCGTTATGTACGCTTTTTTTTATTATTAATATTATCATTATTCATAAAAATTAATTTACTCGTTAATTCATTTACTCGTGATATGAAAATTAATAACGAATGATTTAAAAGTGAATTAATAACATCAAAATAAAATGAATTGTGCGTTTGTGTGTACGTAGATATGATCGAAAAGAATGATGGATTGAAATTATATTTGAGACATTTTTTAAATTGTAGTTAAAATCAAAATATCTCTTTAAATATTAATTTTATCCTTATAACTTTTATATACAAAATTATCCTATGCATGATTCTGAACAACTTTTATTTGAAACATTTTTTTTATATCTCTTGCGGTTTAGGAGCTATTAAAGGTGTTTTAGCGCCCTCTAGACTGATGAATTTTGAATTAAAAATATTTTTTGTTTTTAGCTTATTTATTTTATAACTAAAAGAATTAATTTTAAAATATTTAATTAAATTATTATAACAAACTCATTCAAATCACAAAAAATTTAAATTATCTTTTAAATATAAATTTTATCAAAATAATAGATTTATACAAAAATGTTCTTTGTAAAATTTAGAACAACTTTTGTTTGAAAAGTTATTTGATATTTCTAACGGTTGAAGAGATATAGAGGAGTTTAGTTGATTTAGATTAGCGTCCTCATTTGGATGAATTTTGAACTATATTTAATTAAAAAAAAAAAAAATATAATTTTAAATAAAATTCAGAAATTAAAAATAAATTAATATTTTAAAATTTTATAACAAATTCTAAAGGGGTTCAAATCCTCAAATCCTAAATATCTCCTAAACTATCGACTTTAGCAAAATAACACCCAAATACAAAATTGTTCTATTTAAGATTCCCAACAACTTTTGTTTGAAAACATTGTTTATATCTCTTACCATTTACGAGATATAGAGACCGTTTTAACTTAAAGTCAACATTGAACTGATAAAAAAAATAACAAATACTAAATTATGATCTTTTTTTTTTAATACATAGGGATTAGAAAGATGATAAATCATAAGGGATTACTAACTTAAAATAATTTTTCTTCTAAAAGTTAAATTTCGCCGATCCAAATAATCGGATTGTTTCTTACTTATGATCAGCGATTCAGAACAAATTTATTAGAAGATTAGAGAAGTTTACTTACTAACTACTGGCTTGTTAATATACACCTCTCTCTATCTCTCTGCAGACGATGCAAAATAACAACAAAACAACAACTTACCTGCAACAAAAAGAGAAAAAGAATAATTAATAAAAAAAAATCAAAATATCTGTTTAAATATTAATTTTATCAAAATAATACACAAATGAAAAATTGTTCTTTATATTAAACTAAACAAATTTTGTTTGAAATATTTTTTATATCTCTTCTCATTTGGGAGATTTAAGGAGGTTTTAGATTAACTTTGCTATTTCAAAACATTAAAAATCAATATAACTCATTAAATATTAATTTTATCAAAATTATATACAAATATAAAATTGTTCTATGTAAAATTCTGAACAACTTTTGTTTGAAACATTTTTCTATATTACTCACAGTTTAGGAGATATAGAGGATTATTTTTGTTAAATTGGCACTCCCTGTTGTTTGAATTTTTAAAATATTCAAAAAATTAAAATAAAATATTTAATTTAAACAAAAATAAATAAAATAAAAATATTTTAATTTAATGATTAAAACTCGCTATTTATTTATAATAAATTCCAATAGGGTTGAAATCACAAAATGCAAAATATTTCCTAAATTATTCAATTTAGACAAATAACACCCATATATAAAATTTTTCTATTTAACATTTCCAATAATTTTTATTTAAAAATATTTTTTATATCGCTTATAGTTTGCGAGATAGAGAAGGAAAAAAAATCTAATTTATTTTAAACGTATTCGGATATATATATTTGATAGTCAGTAATCAAATCTTTGGCGGATTATTAAGTTAATAATTTATTTTAAAAAAAATTTTAATATTTACTTTTTTTTTACTTTTTTTCCCTCTAATGAATTAAATGACCATCTATTTTCCGTAACCAAAAAAAAATTATATATTCCATGGACATTTCTCTTCAATCACATAAAACATCCCCCCCCTTCCCCCCTTTACGCCGCCCTTCTCTAATAATTCACCACATTTTGTCTGTCTGTTTGGCAGAGCAGAAACTGAAATTATGTTATACAAATACTAATTACATAATTGAAGCATAAGAGGTTTAGAATTTGAATTAAAAAAAAAAAGTAATAAATATTATTAATATAGTATAATACTCAACCGTAATGAATATACAAAAAAATGTATACTCTTTGTGGATTTGTAAAAAATAACACTCTTTTAATTATAATCATATTTATAGAACGAAAAAAAAAAAGATATTTTTACAAAATAAATTTTTTTTTTTGTAAAGTTTAGTCAACCGAAAAAACGCAAAAATAAATAAAAAAGGATAAATGATGCAAAAATATATCTGAAAAAAATTTATAGAATACAATTTAATGTCTTTTAAAAATTTCCCATTTTTTGTTTTTTACTTTTTCGTAATTTACTCCAAAATCGTGTGTTCTATCAAAATCAAGTTTATTAGATAAATTGTAGAGGGTTGAATTCCAAATCAAATGAATACCTATTTCTTAAAATTAGCAAGAAATAAATCAGTCAAAAAAACAATTAAATGTCGGTAATTTTTCAAAAAATAGTTTTATTTGAAATTAAAGATTGAATGACTTATTTCCAATCAATTTGACAACAAAAGTTCATAGAAGAAAAATTATAGTGAATTTGATTTTCTTTCAAGTGATATATAATTAATTAAATTTGGTTTTGGTAACACACAACAAAATTATTAAAAATGTGAAAAAGATTTTACTATTGACCAGAAAATAATGCCCTCCATTTTTTTACTTTTTAGTAATTTACTTCCAAAATATGAATCTAATCAAAATCAAGTTTATTAGATGAATTGTAGAAGAGTAAATTATGAATCAAAAGAATACTTAATTTTTAAAATTAGATATAAGAAAATGATTCAAATAAAGAATTAAAAGTAGATAATTTTTCAAAAAATATTTTTTTTTATTATCTTAAGGATTGAATAACTTATTTCCAATGGATTTAACAACAAAAGTTGAAATAAAAAGAATTATAGAAAATTTAATTATCTTTCTATTGAAATATAATTCATTAAATTTAGTTAAGCGGCATACATTAATTTCATTAGAAAAGTAGAAAATATTAGTCCAGAAATTATTTTAAAAGACAATTTTAAGTCTATCGTAAAGGAATAGGCAGATGAAGGGGATAACCTGGCACACACTGTCAATAAACAAAACACTCTAATGTTATATAAAAGAGCAAAAAATAAAAAAAAACTTTCAGCATTTTATTGTTTCTAAATTTAATTTTGTTCTCATCATACCAGTCGAGGGCAAGAGACGAAATCTCTACATCCCCTGTTTAAAAATTGACTGTTCAAAAAAATAATTTTTTTTTTTTTTAATTAGAAAAATAAATCGTAGTGCACTTTTTTTGTTTTGATTTTTTTTTCTCTCTTCTCAATTTCCAACGTAAAAAAAAAAAAAAAAAAACCTTTCTCTGAGTTCATCTCTCTGGATTTGTGTTAAAATTCGAAAGCCGGAAATTTCCAGCAAATAGTTAAATATAATAGAAGAAAAAAAAAAAAGAAAGAGGAAATAAAACCACTCTAGAATATTTTGTTCCGGGGATTCCCAGCTTTAGAAAGAGAGAGAGAATAAATTAAATTTTCATCGGAAAAGACCCAAAAGATTTCTAACCCCCCCCCCCCCAACCCCATCCCTTCCCCATCCCCTTCTTTCCATTCGGGCAACGAATTTGATATATATTATTTTTTTATTATTATAAAATATAATATCTCTTTCACTGCGGAGAAATTCACCCCCCCCCTCCCCCACCCCCCCCCCCACCATCTTTCCGTCCTCAAGCCGCCATTTCTCAGTAAAAGATAAATAATAAATTTATTGGCAAATAAAAGTTGATATCGTTATAAAACATGGCGCAATTTATGACGTCATTCATGGGAATATCTCATTAAAATATAGAGAGAGAGTGGATATATTCAGAAAAAGAGATAATAATTTACTTAAAGATGGTCTTGGAAAAATGGACTTTTATTTTATTATATATTATTCAAGGATTAATTTTAATATCCATATCATATTTAGACGATAAAATATAGAAGAAGGCTATTAAGATGTAAAAAAAATTTTTTGTTAAACGTTTCGGTCACTAAACTTCACCCTTCTTCGGGATTTTATTTATTTATAAATGAATTTTAAATTTCAAAATTAAAAATAAATTAATTAAAAAATAAATAGACAAAAAATTGTGTCATTTTTTTTCTTTTTAATTTATTTAGTTATTTATTTAATTTAGATTATATTTTTTAAAAAATCAAACATGGAAAAATTTTATTCGAATTTCAGGTATGAAATTCAATTTTGATGAAAAAATATGTATAAATCTGTTACTTGGATCAAAGGTTTAAGACTCCCTTCAAGTTTAAGAGATTTTCTGTCTTGAACAATAAAACAAATTTAAGTTCAATTTGCTAACAAATGATTTAAATAAATTTGAACGGATTTATAAAACGATATAATATTATTAATATTCAAGATATAGAAATTTATTTTAAACAAAAGTTGTTTAAAATTTAAAATAGGACAATTTTGTATTTGGGTATTATTTCCCTCAAGTTGATAGTTTAGGAGTTATTTAGATTTATGTGATTTGAACCCCTTTAGAATTGGTTGAAAATCAATAGCGAGTATTAAATTAAAATATTTTTAATTAAAAATTTATTATTAATTTTATTTCTAATTTCATGCATTTGAATTTTTTTTTTTTTTTTTTTTTTAATCTGAAATACGTTATATCTCCTAAATGGCAGGAGATATAAAAAAATGTTTCCAACAAAAGTTGTTAATAATTTTGTAAAGAACAATTTTGTATATGGGTATTATTTTGATAAAATTAATATTTAAGGAGATTTTTTTGATTTATTCAAATAAAGAAATATATGATAGAAGAAATTTAATTTTTTTTTTTTTTTTTTTTTTTTTGATATAAAATTGCCCGGTAACAAACAAGTGTCTCTCGCCCACATTGAGACACACTCAAGTGAGTTCATCTATAAAATTACAATTTCTAATTAACAACTATTTGCTCACAAAGTTGTCTCTTTAAACATGCTGGCGTCACAAACGATGTTTATGAATATTTGAAGGGTGGAGGGGGGTCGGAGGGGGAGGAAGAGAAAAAATGTTTTTTTTTTTCTTCTTCCTCTCAGATAGAGGGAGAAAGAGCGAGAGAGAGAGGAGTACAATTACTCTGAGAAAATAAAGTTGCTCCATCTAGGAAAAACATCTCTCAAAAGGTCATGACCTTTGAAAAGGTTCAATAAAGGCCAAAATAAAAAAAAAGAGAGTAATTATTACAAAAAGGGTTGTTTTTAGTATTACTTGATCCATTAAATGTGTTATTGAAGATAATATTAATTACGCCATCATTTTTACTTTCTCTTACCTCTATATATATGTTAATATATATAGAGAGAGAAAGTATTGGATTCATGTCAAAAATTCGATGTCGAGATTTTGATGGATCTTCACGTTTTGAGGTCCCCTGAATCCAAAAAAAGTGGTTTTCGCGACATGGTCTGTCTGTCTGTCTGTCTGTCTGTGTGTGTGTCTGTGAACAAAATATCTCAAGAACGAAAAGAGTTAGGAGGTTGAAATTTTATATTTAAGTTAGGCACCGCCCTGGGACGTGACACGAAGCTTTTGACCAAAATCCACCAAAGAGTATTAGTACTTTACTGATGCACTTTTTCAGTTTTTTTTCGATTTTCTCAAAATTTGCTTCAACGATTTTTTTTAAAATTCAAAAATCAATTATTTTTTAGATTCTCTTTAAAATGTATATTCTCATTTTGCCCTCAAAATTGTTTGAAGACCACTTTACTCTTGTTCTCCATAGAAAAGATAGGAGAAATGGTTGCCATGGTAACAAAATATAAATATTTTGTCATACTTATAAATTTTACATCTTGAAAATCGAATGTACCGTACTGTCGGAAACTAAATACATGTCGACACAAAAAATCTGGTGTGATAAGCACAGTACACAACTTTCGATTACCGAAGGTAAGAGAAAGTTGTGTGCTGTGCGCCAGTCACACCAGATTTTTTTTTAAATATCACATCTCAATTAAAATCGATAATCGCATCCAGAATGGGATTTGAAAGATATAGAAAATTTACAATTTCAAATTAAAAAGTATAATGTAATGGATTTTTTTGCGAGGATTCAAAAAATGAAGTTTAACGGTAACTTATCTTCACAATTCACAAAAATATAAATAAAGAACTTCGAAATCTTTTAAATACATGTTTATTACATGTAAGGATATAAGGGGTGTCCAAAGTTAAAAACAATGCAATTTTTCGCCACTTGAAACATCTTTAAGTTGGTTCAACTGGTTTTTTTAATCAGCCTTGTATTATTCGAGTTATAAATGGGGAAGAGATAAAAAAAACTTACCCACCTAAGGCGGGTATTACGGCTAATTTTTCTCCAAAAATAATAAAAAGTTTAATATATTTATATTTTTTTTACTTTCTCTTACCTATGTATATATGTAATATATATATATAGAGAGAAAGTATTGGATTCATGTCAAAAATTCGATGTCGAGATTTTGATGGATCTTCACGTTTTGAGGTCCACTGAATCCAAAAATCTGGTGCGACTGGCGCACAGCACACAACTTTCTCTTACCTTCGGTAATCGAAAGTTGTGTACTGTGCTTGTCACACCAGATTTTTTGTGTCGACATGTATTTAGTTCCCGGCAGTAGGGAATATTTGAATTCAGATGTAAAATTTATAAGTATGGGAAAATATTTATATTTTGTTACCATGGCAACCATTTCTCCTATCTTTTCTATAGAGTACAAGAGTAAAGTGTGCTTCAAACAATTTTGAGGGAAAAACGAGAATATACATTTGAAAGAGCATCTAAAAAATAATTGATTTTTTGAATTTTAATCAAAAATCGTTAGAGCGAATTTTCAGAAAATCGAAAAAAAACTGAAAAAGTACATCAGTAAAGTACTAGTACGCTTTGGCCGATTTTGATTAAAAGCTTATTTTCCGGTCCCGGGGTGTTTAACTTAAATATAAAATTTCAGCCTCATAGCTCAATTCCTTCATGCTTAAAATTGAACACACACACACACACCCACACACCCACACACCCACAGACAGACCATGTCGCGAAAACCACTTTTTTGGATTCAGGGGACCTCAAAACGTGAAGATCCATCAAAAATCTCGACATCGAATTTTTGACATGAAACCAATACTTTCTCTCTATAAATATATTACATATATACATAGGTAAGAGAAAGTAAAAGTGGTTTTCGCGACATGGTCTGTCTGTGTGTGGGTGGGTGGGTGTGTGTCAAATTTTAAGCATGAAGGAATTGAGCTATGAGGTTGAAATTTTATATTTAAGTTAAACACCCCCCGGGACCGGAAAAATAAGCTTTTAATCAAAATCGGCCAAAGAATACTAGTACTTTACTGATGTACTTTTTCAGTTTTTTTCGATTTTCTGAAAATTCGCTCTAACGATTTTGATTAAAATTCAAAAATCAATTATTTTTTAGATGCTCTTTCAAATGTATATTCTCGTTTTTCCCTCAAAATTGTTTGAAGCACACTTTACTCTTGTACTCTATAGAAAAGATAGGAGAAATGGTTGCCATGGTAACAAAATATAAATATTTTCCCATACTTATAAATTTTACATCTGAATTCAAATATTCCCTACTGCCGGGAACTAAATACATGTCGACACAAAAAATCTGGTGTGACAAGCACAGTACACAACTTTCGATTACCGAAGGTAAGAGAAAGTTGTGTGCTGTGCGCCAGTCACACCAGATTTTTTTCATAGTAATATACATGTATATAGATAGTTATTTATAAAATACATAAAACGAAATAATATTTTTTTTGGCCAATTCTCTTTCTAAATAATTTCTTTAATATTTATTTCTTTGATATAAAAGTTTGTTGTCTCCCCATCAGATTTTAATTAAAATTTATTTAGATTAATTTATAATTAAAATAAAAAGAGAGTTGACCCAGAGTTATTAAGAGAGGAGGGTGAAGGGGAGGGGGGGAGGGTGTGAAATTATTTATCCCTCATACAAAGGGTGGAGGGATTTTATTATTTGCTTGCTTTTCTATCCCTAAATAAAAGATGTAATTAAGCTCTTTTATGATGCGGGTAGCAAGGAATATTACATATATATCAAAAACCCTTATCAACATTGTTTAGGTTTATATGAGGGGATGGGGGTTGGACGGAGGAGGGAGTTATTATTAACCAAATGTTGGTTGAGTAGTGGGGGGAAAGCGTTATCTTGAACAAAAAAAGAAGACCCTTCCCGCGAAATAACTGATTAAAATCGGGAAAGTTTAGTAATTTCCTTGTCTAAAATTTTTTAACGGTATTTGTTTTCAATTCCGAAAATAATCTTCAAAATGTCGGATTTTATCTCAAAAACGTGAAAATGTTAAAAACAATCCACTTAGAGGCTAACTTCTAGTGAGTACGTAAATGGCGACCACGAGTTAACCGAGCTAGAGCTCCATGTCAGCCTTTTTTTCCTCTTTTCCATATCAAGCGCTAGACCGTGAGACGGGTCGGCTTTCTTTTCTCTCGGTCTCTTTCTTTATAAATCAATTTTACCGATCCCTCATAATAATAAGGCCAAGATAGAAGTGAAAATGTTAAAAAATATAAATACTTAAAACTTGGTCTTTTTTGTGTTGTTCTCAGTCTCTTTTCATAATCTACCAGCAGATGGCTATTATATTTGCAGTTGATTGGCTCAAGCATTTGAAAAAAAAATGAGTGAGGGTTAATCACCGTGATTGATTTTTTCATGCGATTATGTTTTTTTATCTTGTTAGAAACCTTTTTGCTTAAAAATAGATTTGTACATTAAATTTAAATTATTTTTTTATGGATATTTTATTGGGAAAACTTTCATAAAACATTTTTTTAAATGAATTTTCAATTGTGCAAATCAATTTTTAAACAAAAAAAGTTTCAATTAAAATTAAATAATAAAAAAAAAAACTTTAAAAAAATGCTTTTATTTAAATTGAACTAAAATAATTTAATTTAATTGTTCTCGTTAAAATTGTTGAATTATTGATGATTTAAAATAAAAGCGTGGGCGTTCAATGATAGCTTAAGGTCTATAGCCTCGGAATCCCTTCAAAGCGCCCACGCTTTCATTTTAAGTCATAAATATTCAACAATTTTAACAAGAACAATTAAATTAAATTATTTCTCTCTTTTTTAGTTCAATTTAAATAAAATCATTTTTTTTTCTTAGTTTTTTTTTTTTATTATATTTTTATTTTAAACTTTTTAGTCTTTTTTATTATAAATACAGTATTAAAAAAAGGGAGGAAGCGTGAGGCTTCAAATAAAGTACCACATTAGTTTGGCCTACTTAATAAAAATGGGCATATCATTGTTGTCATCTTTAAATATCAAATTTCACACCGCTAGCTCATCGGGAAGTGTCTTAATCAGACTTAAAATTGGTGACCTTGAAAGAGTAATAATCTCATGAAAAAATCAATCACGGTAATTAACCCTCACAAATGAAATTTCATTTTTTTTTTTTTTTTTTTTTTTTTTTTTTTTTTTTTTGTTCAAACGCTTGAGCCAATCAACTCCAAATATCTTAGCCCCTCGTTGGTAGATTTCGAAAAGAGACTAGAAACAACACCGAAGAAAAAAAAAGAGGAAGTACAGTGAAGTACAATGTTAATTTCCACCCATTCGTTTTCTACTTGTGATTATATCATTGTTTAAAAAAAAAATTTATATATTTATTATTGGAAACTTTCATGGTTCAAAACCTAGAATATTTCCAATAAACATTTTCATTTTCTTTTATAAAAACAATGAAATAATCATAAGTAGAAAACGCATGGGTGGGAATTAACTTTGGAGTTCTATGTACCTGGAATATTTTTAACTTCTTTTATAATAACAATTAAATAATTTTATGAGAAAACGCAACGGTGCTTAATCCATTATGTCACATTACGTTTAAATGAATTTTCTAAATTTTTACTTTCTAGAAATATTTAATCGTCTTAAATTTTATGATGGATTTAATGAAAACACCAAAATATTTTTTTTTTTAATTTAACATGTAATTAGTGGTGCTGATCATTCTTGGATAGCAATGCAGCTAGTAGTTTATAAATATAAATAAATATTAAATTGTTTGATGATATCTTGTAATAATTGGAATTATATAAAATAAAAGTGATGATATCGCAAGGTTGGAATGCCTGCAAGATAGGCAACCATACGTCATATTATGTTCTTTGTGCTATCGAATCAAGGCGTTTCATTTACTAAAGGGCATGCTAATATAATAGAAATAGATCTCGATTAATAGGTCAAAATTAAAAACAAAATTAATACTACCCCCACCATACCCCCCCCCCTTTGTTGAATTTTAAAATCAAACTTAAGATGAAAATTTAAATTTTAAATAAAAAAAAAATTTTTTTAAATATATTTCATTAAATATTGAATATTAATTGTGAGATTTTATATTTATTTTAAATTTTAATGCCCATATAAACTTTCTCTGAAACTAAGTGACGAATTTTTTTTTAAATAGAGAGATTTTTTATTTAGATTTTGTAATAAATCCATTAAGTCAGTCTGAAATTAAATAAAAAAAATTCTACAAATTTTTATTTCCCACATTTCACTAGAATGGTTTTTATTTCAAAAGATCCCAAAGAAATTTTCCATTAATGAAAAATTAAATTTTTTCATACTATAAAACGGGAATAACATTTACAGTCCGCAATGTTTTTCTGAAGCAGACTTTGCAGCTAGTTTTAAATAAAAAAATTAATTTTTTTTAATGATTTGCAATTAAACAGGGGCGAGGTGTGTCCTCTCCTTCACCCTTTCTAGAGTGGATGTTGTTGTTGTTGTTGATGATGATGATGCGTGACAAACATAAATATAGAGCGATTGATGCTTGAAAATGAAATTGATGGCAGAGAGAGAGAGAGAATGAATGCCCCTAATGAACAAACTATTAATTAATTGGCACAATTCAACAACAAAAAATTGTTCAAAGCAAAATTGGATTGGATTCAAGAGAATAAAATAATATATAATAATAATAATATTGACGTCATTAATGGAGGATATCATTAGTGTTTTTTTTTCCAATCGAATCTTTTTTTATTTTTTTTTATTTGTTGTTGTTGCCATTATATTTTATACAAAGGAAAATTTGTAATAATTTAAACACATATAGACAGACATATTGGATGAATTATTCATATCAAAGAGAAGAGAGATTCATTTTTTATTCATAAATTAGTAAAGTTAATTGGCGTAATTTCGTTTCATTGTTAATTGAATATAAAACATTTTTTTTTTTTAATCTTTTAGGATAAGAGAAAGCGGTTTATAAATAAACTTTTAATTAAAGATGTTAAAGATCAAAATATCTGCTTAAATATTAATTTTATAAAAACATTATTGGTATAAATATATAAATAGAATAAATATATTAGTAGGAAAATGTTCTATATTAAATTCTAAACAATTTTTGTTTAAAACATTTTTTTTGTATTTGTTATATTTTTAGAGATATTGAAGATTTTGTTTGATTTAGGTTAGCGCTCTCTGATGAATGAATTTTGAATTAATTAAAAAAAAAATAAAAGAATTTAAAAATAAAATCAAGAAATTAAATTTTTAAATAAAATTTTATGATTAATACTCGTAATTGATTTATAGTAAATTCCAATAGGGTTAAAAACACAAAAATCAAAATATCTCCTAAACTATCAACTTTAGCGAAATAATACCCAAATACAAAATTTTTCTAATTAATATTTCCAACAACTTTTGTTTAGAAAGATTTTTTATATCTCTTATGATTTAAGAGATAGAGCCAGTCTTGTTGTAGAGGAAAAAGAATAGCTATTTTTTTATTTTAAACGTAATCGGATATATTTGACAGCAGGTAATCAACTATAAATGACAATTTACCTCTCGTTAATTTGATAGAGAGAGATGAGAGAGAGCGATTTGTCCATTTAATAGTCCTATAATAAATAATCAACTTAAAAAAGATTTTATTTAATTTTGTTAATGATCTCATTTATTGACAATTATGACGTCAGAATTAATTTTATCTTTATTAATAAATCAATTTCTACTAAATAACTCTTAAAATTGATTGAAG
>JAKCPI010023864.1:0-24912 GCA_023213315.1 Euborellia annulipes | reverse complement strand
TGGGATCCGAACCCCGACCCCTTTGGTATACAAGGCAGGCGAGCCACCAACTACTCCCAGACTGGGGGGACCTTAATTTGAATACATATATCAATCGATTCCGGTGGGCTTTCAACATAAAATGTCCAAATATGAGATTAAAATTTTTGAAAAATAACCGTAGTTTATTTCAAGCAGTCAACATTTAAAATGCAAGTTTTTTTTATTTATTAATTTGATGAATATAGCTAATAAAAATAGAAAATAATTTTATTGTTTTTTTTTTTTATTATTTTTTGCTCGATTTAATTGTTTCTCAGAAAATGAGTGATATTGTTTGAAATTAGGTTTTATTTTTAGACGATAGATGGACAGAGAGTCGGCTTCTCTTTGACACTTCACTCATGATCTTCCCTCCCTTTCTATTTAGGAGAATAAATCTCAATGCATTAATCCAATACATTTTATTTACTTTTTACGAGAAAGTAAAATGGAGTGAATGATAAAAATGCCTCTTTGAAATATTATTTATTTATATTAACAAATAAATAATTTAACACTTCCAAGAATTCTCAAACTGTTATTGCCTACTCTTTCATTAAATTCAAAATAATAAAAAAAGACAACACGATTATGACTTTTCTTTGTTTTATTAAACTTATATTCATTTGAGGAATCTCTAAATATTATTTATAAAATGTATGCTCTGGGATGGAGTCGTGTGTTGTGCCCTCGTGATGCCACTCTTACCGCCCAATTCTCTTTTAAATACAATTAAAACCTGCTGACTCTCTTTGATTACACCTTCGGATTGATTAAATTAAAAATCTATCGATATAAAAGTATTTCTATTAATAAATAAAATATAATCATGTCAAAATGATCGGTGAATGATTTAAAATTAAAATAGAAAATTCTCGATTGAAAAAGAAAATCTTTCTTTTATCAGTAATTTAAAATCATCATCCCAAAGAATAAATATGTGGATAATAATTACCTGGTGGTGGTGGAGGCTAGTTGATGACCAAGAGAGAGGAGAGGAGAGAGCGAGAGAGAGGCTTCTGCTGCTTGGTGTCTCCGAAGCGTCGCAACTCGTCTGTCTGGATGCAGGCAGCAGGCGGCGGCGACCGCCGTCGCCGCGCTCTGACGTCACTGGTGGGGGAAGGTCTCTCGCAGCTCAACAATGCTAGCCAACAATAAGAGATAAAATTATTTTTAATACATTTTTCTCAATTGTTACATTTAAACAAATTAATAAAATAATAAAATTTAGTATATTGAGGTGATTTCTCTCTTTTGATTTAAAGACGTATTCATGAATAAATTTTTTTTATTAAAAAAAATTTTACCGAGAAAAGGAAATAGATAAATATGTCTTTATTACTTTCTTTTACCTCTATGTTATGTTAATAGTTAGAGAAAAAGTAATGTTTTCATGTCAAAAATTACAAGTCAAGATTTTGATGAAAATACCCATTTTGATCTTGATTAAAAAAATTTTGATCTTGACCTGAATAATATTTTTTTTCTCAAAAAACAGTATTTTTTTAAGCAATTAACTTAATGTACATTAGTTAGTTCCTTGATTAGTCAGGTTTCAAATAGTCCTGCTAATCAATGGAACGAATTGAAATCGAAATATTGTGGAATTTATTTAAAATTTATTTCAAAAAACGTTTCTTTTTACGAGATCAGTGCCGCTCTCTAGTCATGATAGAGAGATGCTATTGAAAAAAATGACACCAGTGCAAGGGCGGATCCAGAGGTGTTTCTCGGGGGGTAATCTGGTGTGACTCGTTGCACAGCACACTATTTTTTCTTAATTTCAGTAATTTAAACGCGCATTCTGTACTTTTTTGCCAGAATATAAATACAAATCAAATTTTTAAGTATTAATTTTTATTTTTTTTTTATTATTTATTATTTATTTTTAGTATTTTTTCAAATCTCGGGGGGGGGGGGGTAATTACCCCTTTGCCCCCCCCCCTTGTATCCGCCCTTGCACCAGTGTAAAAAGAAATTACGTTAAATATCTGTGAATTTTATATAAATGAAATGGAATAAAAAGAATTATTGTAAGTCTGATATTTCATCCCCTTTTTAACAGGGTGTATGATATTCTTTTCTATGAAAATATATCAAAAGCATTTACTTATCAGGAAACAACAAACTAGAAATAAATTTCATTAGTTCTCATTTTCCTAACGTTAATTGGCGTGAATGACAAACATTTTAAGCGCAAACATAATCTAATTCTAACGTAATGGATTGCCTGGGGGGGCAACGAGTAATCTGTTAATGGTAACTAGAAAGAATGACGAGAGATAAATGTATCTCCGAACGGAACTTGGTTTCCGGGTATGATTATATAGCTAGATTATACACGGACCCTAGGCACCTTTTTTTATTCACCTAAAATACCTTTAAAGATTATCTCTATCTTCTTTAACGATCTTCTTTCAATCATTTTGAAGTACATTTTTGTATCTGCAAAATCTCGTCTTTTATTAATCGGGTGAAGGGATCTCGTTGCAGAAAACCCCCCTGGATCAGAGCTTTGGTCTGATGTGCTGTTTATATTATTATCACCCCCTTGGTGCAGGCGATCGCTCCATTTTCTGATTTTTTTCTCTCTCTCTCTCTCTCTCTCTACTTAGTTGAGCTTGAAATTCTTTCGCTCCATCGAGCCGAGCCAGACACTCAACCTCACTGGTTTTATTTTGGTGCACTTTTTTATTTACACTTTGAGTTAATTTCATTTTTTTTTTTTTTTTATTAATGAACTCTGCATTGGATATGAAAAAAAGATTTCAAAGTAGGCCTATATATTATTTATTACTAAAAAGAAACAAGGGAGTAGTATGATTTAATTTAATTAATTATTATCTTGCTTTTTATGTAGGGCCTAAACACTTGCTTTGATGATGGCAACAAATTTCATGGGGATCGTGATCACGATAGGATGACTGTATATGTTGCTAATAAGATTTAAACTTTCGACCGTTGTAAACATTTTGTAAATTAAAATTAAATATACAAATTAAACACTAGGTTATTTGTTTCAAAGGTTTTATTAATTGAAAAATTAACACTTGATACGTATTTCGACACTCTCCTTGTCATCATCAGAAGTTTAAAATGTAATCACTTCTGATGATGACAAGGAATTGTCGAAATACGTATCAAGTGTTAATTTTTCAATTAATAAAACCTTTGAAACAAATAACCTAGTGTTTAATTTGTATATTTAATTTTAGTATATGTTGCTAACTTCATTGCATATAAAATGCTGCAAACTTCACATAGGTGTCCGGTCCATTAGATGTTGGCTCACTTGAATCGGAGCAATTGCACATTACTTGAAAATGACTGTAGAATAAGTAGTCGAAAAGTTTTACAGTATTACTTTCTCTTACCTATATGTTAATATATAGAGAGAAAGTAGGCCTAGTGAATTCATGTCAAAAATTCGATGTCGAGATTTTGATGGATATACACGTTTTGAGGCCCCCTGAATCCAAAAAAGTGATTTTCGCAACATAGTCTGTCTGACTGGCTGTGTGTCTCTGTTCAATTTAAAGAATGAAGGAAATTTTATATTTAAGTTAGCCACCTCCCTGAGGCGTGAAAATAAGCTTTTGAACAAAATCTGCCAAAGAGTACTAGTAGTTTACTGATGTACTTTTACAGTTTTTTTTTTTTTTTCGATTTTCTCAAAATTTGCTTTAACGATTTTGATTAAAATTTAAAAATCAATTATTTTTTAGATGCTCTTTAAAACGTATATTCTCATTTTGCCCTCAAAAATGTTTGAAGCACACTTTGCTCATATACTTCATAGGAAAGATTGGAGAAATGGTTGCCATGGTAAGAAAATATAAATATTTTTCTATGTTTATAAAAATTTTCACCAGCCTCGGGCTTGGTGTAGTTGGTAGCGAGCATACCTTGTATACCAAGGGTCGCGGGTTCGGACTCCAGGCAATCCGATGATTTTATTTAAGGCATTTGGATACCAAACCAACCTAGACTCCCAATGGATATATTTACAAATAAGAGGTATCGTAAAAAGTCTTTAATGGCTTAAGTTGCCGAAAAGACTGTGTGTTTGTGAGTGTGAATGATAAAAAAGTGTGAATGTTTAAAAAAAAATCATCTTTTTTCTATATCGGCGGAACTAAATATATAATGACAAAAAAAATCCCGTGGGACAAGCACAGAACACAACTTTCTCCTACCTTTGGTAAGAGTGTGCTGTCCTACCAGTCACACCAGATTTTTTTATATTTTAATAAATAATAATATTGAAGAAAATGACACAAGTGTAAATATACAAAATATGGTCTATAATTAAAAACTCTCATGATAATCCTTAATTAACTTTACTGACAACTGAAAGGTAAAGTTATATAGTTTCTGATTAGCCTGTCTCTGAAAAAGATATAACTTAGATAGGCCTAATAAACTATTAAAAAAAAAAAAAAAAGAGGGGAAATAATATACGAGTAAATAAGGCTAAAAGCTTACTGATAAAGATAATAATAATAATGTTTAAACATACCAAACACACAAACAGAAAGAGAGAGAGAGAGAGATAATTGCACAAATTTTTATTTTATTTTAAAGCAAGAATCGATAAAATTTCGAGGTCGAATCTTTTGATCATAGTATACATACTATATATTATTTATATATAGGCAAAAGTAAAAGATAATAGTAGACCTACTCTGATATTACTTGAGCGGAAGGGATGAGGTGAAGATAAAACCACATCCCCTGAACCTGCTCTATAATTATAATTAATAATTATTAAATATTTATTTCAATTTTTAATAAAATTGAATTTTTTTTTTTATAAAAACACTCACACTTTTTTCTCATTCACACTCACACTTACACACACATTCACAAAATCTTTTCGGCAACTTAGGCTATTTAAGGGGCCTCGGGAGCGAAGGTGTTACGCATGTTTTTCCCGCTAAGATGGCGTTAGTGTGTCATAAAAAGTATGCCCAAATATCAAATAATTCAAAAATTTGCCAAGAGATGTCAGAATGGTAGCTAATAATATTTAATGCATTTGGTTGATTTTCATTGATCTTTAAACAATAAATACTTTATAAATGTTATTATATATTATGTATCTTTTATAAAAGCATATAAATATATAAATATAGGCCAGATAATCGCGAGGTATTGGTACTTACTCGTATCGGTCAATTTTTTCGTACTATTAAAGATAAGCAAAAACAGCAGTAAGTACTGATATTATATTTATTGATATAACCAATTCGTATATAATAGCATATCGAATGGAGCAAAAAAAAAAAAAAATACAAGAGAAAAGTGGTCTTCAGAAGATTCAGAAGATTTCAATGACAAAATGAGAATATAGCCTCATTTTAAAAGGCATCTAAAAAATAATTGATTTTTGAATTTTAATCAAAATCGGAGTGAATTTTGAGAAAATCAAAAAAAAAAAAAAAAAACTGAAAAAATACATCAGTAAAGTACTAGTACTTTGTAGCCGATTTTGTTCAAAAGCTTCGTTTTATGTCCCAGGGAGGTGCCTAACTTGAATCTAAAATTTCAACCTCCTAGCTCAATTCCTCCATGCTTAAAATTGAACCCAGACACACACACACACACAGACAGAGGAGAGACAGAAGACTAGAAAAAGTAGTTGCACAAGGCGAGATTCGAATTCGGGATTTTTTGTTTACAAAGAATGCGCCCTACCGATCTAGCCATCGCGACCTTTGTCAATGTTATTGTTAGTAACGGCCTAAGGCATGCATGCAAAATCTTTAACATTTTTTTAAACGAACTGTTGAGAAGCGCGTTCTCTCGCTTTAACAGAATTTGTTTTTCATCAAGTACTACACATAAAAATTTTTTCCTTCTAGGTGTTATCAAGCAGCTCCCCCGCGATAAAAAGAAAATATTTTTCCATGCGCAACCACTTCTCCTATCTATTCTATGGAGTACAAGAGTAAAGTGGTCTTCAGAAGATTTCAATGACAAAATGAGAATATACATTTTAAAGAGAATCTAAAAAATAATTGATTTTTGAATTTAAAAAAAATTATATATATAGAGGAAAGAGAAAGTAAAAAAGGCGATCACAATCCTTTCTCAATATACAGAATATATTTTAATATATAAGTAAGAGAGAGTAAAATGAAATATTGAGAGTAAAAGCTTTCACAGATGTTGATATGAAATATTATATAATTGACAAAGAAAAGCCTATGCGACCGAAAGGTTGAGACATTGACACTGTCAATATTGCAAATAAAAATAAAAAAATATCAAAGTGACTTTTGCGTCATTCTATATAAAAATTTGTGAAGCGATGAAAGGCTTAAAAACAGTTATTTTCGATGGCGTGTTAAATGTTTCCACAGCAACTTATGGCCATAAAATAAAGGATATTTAAGAACAAAATATTTTGCTATGACCTACTTTTTTTTGCCGGTTGTTTTAAGAATGTAAAAAAGTTGAATCAATGTTTTAAAAGCATTTTAAAGAAAGAATGACGGAGAACTAACTATTAAGATGATAGGTAGAGTCATTTAGAGTTCATAGTTAATTAAAACCACACATTTGTTTCAAAAAAAAAAAAAGAAGATATTAATCAAAATGCAAATTCCGACATTATCAAGAAAGAGAGAGATTTTTATCTTGAGGAATATGAACTTTTAAGATTAAACTGAATAGCTTTTACATTTGATGGAATATAAGAAATATTTTAAAAGATTTTACATTTAATGCTTCAAACGTAAAAACTTTAGTGGATGTTAATAAAAAAAGTCTTCTTATGGATTTCAAATAAATTTATAATAAATATTAATGGAATAAAATAATATGATTAAAATTTTTTATTTAATTTACCCGAGTTGTTTCCAGCTACGAGGCCGCCGCCCACGCTTCAAATTTAGAGCCGTTGTGTTGAAAATGGATTTGGGTGAGCTCTATAACAAAAATGAAAAAAATTTTAGAATTACAACAAAAATAGGTATTAATACAAATGTATAGGGGCGTATCATAAGAAAGGCCCCCGTCAAATATGGGGGCCCCCAAAATTGATTATCATATTAATTTTGATCGTGATATAAAATTTCATTTCATTTTTATAAAAAATTTATCAATTGACTTATGAAATTTAATCATAGTTTAATGTTTCCGGTAACATTATATTTTCTCTCATATTAGGTATAGCTATCAATTTGATGTAAAAAGACATAACATAATGCCCTCATATTTTTCGAACAGTCCCCTGTTACAATTTGAAAATTGCACTGACATCACATTATGCCTCGGCGCGGTCGTGAAATGTAACGCAATTCAGTGTGACCTTTGTTCCCTTTGCAGAGTTATGAGGGCTGACGCCATTTTGTCACTGTTACCACTGCATTTGTCAGTGAACTCGTGTCACAACGGCTAGTTTTAACAGTCCTCTGGTAGGCATTATCTTAATTGTTTGAAGTGTTAAAATTGTAATGTTTTTTTTTTTTTTTAAGTACTAAACTTAGCGAGTACCTATGTTATCACGTCTGCCGCGTTTTCAATTTAAATAGATTTACAAGGATTTTATGCTATGTACAGTGAGAGTCCCACCCAGGGCCGTGCCTAGGTTATTTAGCGCCCGGGGCAAGTTAGTCCTTTAGCGCCCTTTGTATATATTTTTTACATTGTCACAATAATGTTTCCCGTCCGAAAAAAATGTTTTACCTTTTTTTTTTTAGAGACGCTAATTTTTGCCGCCCCCGGGACCCGAAATCTTTTCCCGTTTGGCGCCCCCGGAACCAAAATTTTTTCCCCGTCCGAAAAAATATTTTACCTTTTTTTTAGAGACGCTAATTTTTTCCGCCCCCGGGACCGAAATTTTTCCCGTTTGGTTTTTTTAGAGACGCTAAATTTTTGCGCCCCTTCAAAATTTGCGCCCTGGGCAAAGGCCCCGGTCGCCCCCCTAAGCACGGCCCTGGTCCCACCCATGCGTTTTCTACGTGTGATTATTTCATTGTTTTTAAAAAAATATAATATATATTTTTAATGTAAACTTTCATGGTTCAAACCTAGAAAATCCAATAAAGATTTTCATTTTCTTTTATAAAAACAATGAAATAGTCACAAGTAGAAAACGCATGGGTGACACTTAATATTGCCTCTCACTGTACTTATATATACTGTATGTAAAAAAAAAACAGTCCTCTAGACTAACAAGTAAGTCCCCTCAATTTAAGGGGTAAGCCTATTTACTAATACTTATTAATCAGTAATAGGACTGTTTCTTTTTGTTTCTAACCTGCCATATAGCTCAGCATTCTATTATATTTCAAATTTCATAAAATAAAAATATTAATTTAATGTAAACAAATCCTCAAGCAGCCACTGGACCATAACTCACAAAATAACAGGATTTGGCGAAGGCACTTAGAAAATTCACATTTCATTTTTTAATGCCTTTCATTGTACGTAATTGTTTTTTTTTTAGTATTTAACAAAAATATGCTTGGGACATAAATGTATGGTCCAGTTTCCAATTAGAAGAGAAACTCCAATATATATAGGTAAGAGAAAGTAAAAATGAACTCGCGACATTTCTTTGAAAGAGATATTCAATTTAAAATGAAATATTCCTAATTGATATAATCAGCAAAACAAATTTTTTGTTGAGTGATGATGGGAAACGAGAGAAAAGGGAGTTTGAGGAATCAATTTCAATTTGGAGTCAAGGCAACGCATTCATCTTGAAATGAAGATTCCCTCACGTCTTCTTTCCTTCTCCCTTTAATCCCTTTGCGTATCTCCCTGTCCGCATATCTATTTCTCATTTTTATTTCTTTATGATGATTTTTTTTTGAATTCCTCTACATCCAAGAGAGTGAATTATTCACAATGCATGTGATCTAGAATCATCAGCAAAAAAAACTCTTTTTTAATAATGTACTCTGTGAGATGCCAAAAGTCATACAACTTTTGCTCTTTTTTTACTACAATGGAATTTTGTCTTTCATAAAATTTCTGTCTTTCATTAAATTGAACGCCAATATAATTCAAATTAATATCTAAAAGCAAAGTATAGACAAATATTTAATAAACCACTTATTCACTGAGATGACAGATATATAAATAAAGAAGAAATGTAGCTATGCATTTGACCTAAATTGGACAGTGCAGAGAGAAGCAATTTTTGTGGAATATTTTAAATAGCTTTCAAACATTTTTTATGCGCTAAAATTGGAGGCAATGTGGCTTATCGAATATGGTGGGGCTTTGTAATTCGAGGTTGCTTTGCTTGCCGCAAAAATTCAACCATTCGAAAATTCAATGAAAATACGCTTTTTGCAAAGCCTCGAGTTCCAGGCACCTAGAGCCTGCAAATTTAATTTTTTTTCAGTAGAAATTTATGATTGAAGTTTAAATGATTGGGTCCCGGGCCACGGAGATTTATCGGATGGGCATTCCAAGATTGATCCTCTCCTGGGGCCTTGTACCCGGAGAATGATACGAGAAGGTCGATAGACCTATGTGTGCAGAAAAGCTCCAATTTAAATAAATAAAAATTGGAAATTATGCTGTATTTAAAATATTAATACTAGGGTAGCTTTTTATTTCATATTTCCATATTAGGCCTACTGTGAAAATTATTAAAAAAGCATTTTATGAGAACAACTAATTTTGAAAGCAGGCTTCAAAAAGCTTGAAATTAATAAATAAATTGTGACAATATCAATATACGAAATTGTTTTCAAAAAATCTGGAGGACTGGCCGCACAGCACACAACTTTCTCTTGTGTACTGTGTATCTTTGTCACACCAGATTTTTTTGTGTAGAGATATATTTAGTTTTCCATATCACCTTAGTTCCAAACTTGACCACTTGCATTTCATAAGTAAAATACATCAGTGTCCGGGAGGGTTCCTAACTTGAATATAAAAATTTAAACCTCCTAGCTCAATTCCTTCATGCTTAACATCGTTACATACACACACAAACACACAGACAGACCAATTTGCGGGACTCACTTTTTGGAATAAGGGGACCTCAAAACATGAATGTATATCCATCAAAAACTCGATATCAAAATTTTGACAGAATTCAATACTTTCTCTCTATATATTACATATATCAATATAGGTACGAGAAAGTAAAAAGTTCCTTTTTAAGCCAAATAAACATCATCTTAAATACAAGATAATCTTTGTAAGTTGCATGTTGTTAAATGATGATAAAATTAGCGAGAAAATTTAATGGAATGCGATAAAAATCGGCTCATGTCTTTTTTTAAGAATTAAGAAATAGTTCACGACATGCTTATACAGTACTAGTATATCCCTATTATAAATAGATACTATATAAATTAGCCTATATATTAAATAATGTAAAGCAATAGCTATATATTTCTTCTTTCCCTTTTACGCCCCTATTATGGAGATAAGGTTTCACCCATTTATTTTTTTAGCCTCAGGTGTTTTAAATTTAAATATATTTTATTTCAAACAAAGAAAAGAAGAAAATTCTTGAATATTTGTTTAAGTAATATTTCATATATATAACTGTTATATGAATCATGAAACAAAATATACAGGGCGATTTTAAAGTGTGTCCAGAAAGTCTAAGAAAATATTAGAAATGCTAAATTTAAAATATGGGGAAGGACTTCCCCGAGACTTTCTCGTATATTATTTTGGAATTACGTCTGGGTGTGTGTTTGAACAAGATTGCTTAAAATCCAAATTCATTTTTTTATATTTACTTGTTTTTTAATGACACCCTGTATGAATTTGTTTTGATTTTCTTTCCAATATTAACGAAAAATGTCGTTTTCTTCTGTGATTATTTCAAAAACTATTCATTTTTCGGAAAAATATCAAAGAATAAAAACTTTTTAAAATTGAGTATTTTATCATAATATAACAAAGAAATTGAAAATTTCGAAATTTTTGAAAAAACTTATTAGGTAAAGTACTCCTTCCAAGTTACGTATTTACTCCAAAAGTTGATTGAAAACTACAATTTTAGTGGTAAGGAGCATATACCAAATTTCATCGATCTAGCTGCTTTGGTTTTTTTAAGCAATCGTGTTCACACACACAGACATAATGCCCAAAATGGTATTTTTGGACTCAGGGGAGGTCTAAAACGTGGAGAAACATCAAAATTTTCTAAGTAGAATTTTTTTCGATTACAATACTTTCTCTTTATATTCTATACGAGAAAGTAAAAATTTTAGTATTGTAACTGGATTGGAAAAAAAATTATAAAGGGGTATTTTTTAATTTCTCTACCTATGTATATATGTAATATATATATATAGAGAGAAAGTATTGGATTAATGTCAAAATTCGATGTCGAGATTTTGATGGATCTTCACGTTTTGAGGTCCCCTCAATCCAAAAAAAGTGGTTTTCGCGACATGGTCTGTCTGTGTGTGGGTGGGTGGGTGTGTGGGTGTGTGGTGTGTGTGTGTTCAATTTTAAGCATGAAGGAATTGAGCTACGAGGTTGAAATTTTATATTTAAGTTAAACACCCCCTGGGACCGGAAATAAGCTTTTAATCAAAATCGGCCAAAGATTACTAGTACTTTACTGATGTACTTTTTCAGTTTTTTTTCGATTTTCTCAAAATTTGCTCCAACGATTTTTTTTTAATTCAAAAAAATCAATTATGTTTTAGATGCTCTTTAAAATGTATATTCTCATTTTGCAATTGAAATCTTCTGAAGACCACTTTACTCTTGTATTTCATAGGGAAGATAGGAGAAATGGTTGCCATGGTAACTAAATATAAATATTTTCCCATACTTATAAATTTTACATCTGAATTCATATGTTCTGTACTATCGGGAACTAAATATATGTCGACACAAAAAATCTGGTGTGACAAGCACAGAACACAACTTTCGATTACCGAAGGTAAGAGAAAGTTGTGTGCTGTGCGCCAGTCACACCAGTTTTTTATTCTTTTCCGGCAGTGACCCGGTGCCATTGAGCCCACAAGATTTTTTGGGTTACAATATTATATAAAACATATTAACAAATACATAATTACATAAATAAATTAAATAAAGAACACTTTTACAAAGCAACATGATAAAAGTAAACTTTAAAGGGGTAGAAAAGGGTTAGTTTAAAAAAGAGTCAAGTTTCTTCCTTCTTCCTTATCATTTTAAAGATTTTTAAAGACTAAGTTAAACTAATTTCAAATGTGAAAGGGGTTTAATAAGTTTTTTATACGCTTGTGAAGAAACTCCTGGGATGAGAATAGGAATATGTGATTTGAAAGGATTCAGACCCTAAGAAAATAATAGAACAAAAATTATACTCTGAAATTTGTCATATAAATGCAATAGAATGCGAGTAAATGTAAATATACAATAAACCTTCGCTTATAATGATTCCCAGTTTCTTTCCTCTGGACCTAGTAAGACATTTTTAATACTAAATTTGCCCACGGGGCGGCCCCTCTTCCCTCCGGTCGCCCCCCCGATGTTTTGCCCTGCATCTGCCGCCCCCCATGTCGAGGCCGCCGGACACATTTCTAATATATTTTATATTTTCTTAAAACATACTTTAAAATCACATTTTGTTTCATGATTCACTTATTATAATGAAGTTTTACTGTATTTAGATTTTGGGTATATTGAGCGCCTCTGAATTCAAACTCAGTTTTAGTATAAAGCTGGGAAGTTGATCTGATCGACACGGGAGGCGCCACTAAACAAGAGCGCCTGCTAGTTATGCAATATCTCTCCAAAAAGGATAATAATTTTGCCTATTTAATAGGGATGTGTGATGGCGAATATTCAAACTTTGTTTTAAGACAAGCCCAACCCAAATGATCTTGCTGACCACTTTGGAAATAACATCACAACTCTGCGGGCCCAAATTAAATATATATTCCCATATTAGAAGTATCTTCTATTATATAACTATAATGTTGTAAAGTTTCATCCTGTTTTAAGCAAACAAAAAACATAGACATACTCAAAAGAATTTATAATTCTTTTTTAGTCATATTTTTAATTGCTTTAGTGAAACTCTAGAATGGGGCATTGTTGAGTTCTAAGGAGATTTAACAATTTCGCATGCATGGTCTTTTATAGAGAAACTCGGAAGCAATTTTTTTTTTTTTATTTCATGTAAGATCTTTTTCGGCAAATATTTAATAATCAAGTAAGTATTCCCTTATGTTTTGTGATAAAGATAAATTGATTTAAATCTTGTAATCAATCATCGTTTTAAAGATAAAACATTTTTCTTCATTCTGTTGTTAATTTGAAACCTCATCCCATTTTTTTTTTATTTTTCCGTTGAAAAAAAAAAAATATATATATTAATTGCAAAAGCAGCTTTTTACCGCCTGGGTGGATTTTTCTTCAATAAATGAAAAATGAGAATTAGGAAAGAAATAAAAAAGTCAAAGTTTTCTTTTAGTTTAATGGATCCATTTTTTTTATATCTGCATGGAATTAGATGAAGATGGCGTGATAAGAAATTCAATTATTTATTAAAAAAATATATATTAAATTTCAATCTCTATATAATATTTGATTTGAAATGAAAAGATTAATAAATATAATAAATACAATCTCCGGTAAAAGAAAAATAACATTTTTTTTTAAAAGATGAGATAAAAAATGTGAAGATGAGGAGAAATACTAAAATAGCATATAAAACAACGAACAAATTCAATATACGTATAAAACCTCCCCCATGGGCGTAACAAGAGAATTTGGCTGGGGGGCCTATCCTCCGGGGGGCCTGGAAAGCCCTATATTTTCTCAATCTTTCTTGGGGTAGGGAGCTTTCCCCCCCTCCGACAACCCATGCACCTCCCCTTTTCAATAAAATATATGAAAATGAAATTATAATCTGCTTTGAATTTAAAAATACTTTTTAATTATTAGAGTATTTTTATTTTAAATAGTTTCTAAAATAGTCCAATAAAATAAACAATTCCATGAATAACAAAGGATGATGTGAAGTGGCCATTACATGATTTTATCGTACATCGTATATCAAAAACATTAATTTATAAAAAAATTGTAAGCTACGGAATGTCAAAGCCTGAATAAATTACCCCCCATTTGAGACTTCTGCCATGAGGGTGTATAAATGCCTTCGTTTTTGCTGTAAGCAGGGCCAGACTTGACGGGCCCCGGGGCTACTTAATAATGCGCCCGCTCCCCTACCCTTTTAGTTTGTAAAATGCTATTGTGGCCTTCATGACAAAAATTTTTGACACATTTCCGATATATAAGAAAGAGCTCCCCGACCCCCTAAATAAATTATATTTTAAATAATTTCGAGATTTATATATTTTTAATAAGATATTAATATTCAATATCTCGATTCGGACTTGATCCATGGACTCCCGAGTATCAAACCCAGGATCTCCAGCCTTTCCGAGGCATCACTGTGCTTTCTTTGCACCAGGCCAATATTTTTCATTAGGAAGTTATGGTTGAACGGGATTTATCCCGTCCCCCTGCTTCCCTTTGTCCCTGTCTGATAATTTATTATTAAGCAATTGAAGATAAGTCTCTAAATGAAATATTTATTTATCTATTTGCTAAATATATACAAATAGTATTTATAAGTAGAAACACACATTCACTTTAATATCCAAGGCGGTTCCATCAACGAGGCTATAAATTCGTGGCCTTTTGTCTCAAACGGAACCGGAATGATAAAGTAAATCACGAAATACAGTAAGTACACATGTTTGTATATTCAAACATACCGTACATGGAAACTAGAATATGACGAACCTAGCTTTGTTATAACTTAGATTTCAATATTGTTTTAGGACATATTCAATATAAAAGGATTTTATTTAATCCCGAGGTTAGGGGGAGTGAAAACAAATATTCAAAACAAACTTCTAAAGGTTATTATAGTGGAAATCCCTGAAATAATGTGAGAATTGCATTTAGATTGAAAAGAGAGACAATTTTTTTTTTCCCAAATATATTTATTTTAAATATTAGTGAGATGTTTTTTTACACTAGAGAGTATTAAAAAAAGCAGAATTTTTGTTCCAGAGTGAGTTGTTTGTTGCATAATGTTAATCAAATTAATTGCAATCACTAGAAAAAAAATTTAAAATGCAAATTAATAAAAACATGCGTATATATGTATATGAGTCAGGAGTCATAAATAAATTGCAAAGGCTTGTACTTTAATATATATTAAATGAATGCCCTTTGCCATTAAAAAACCTCCTTTGTTCCGAGATGGAATTTTAAACATTCATTTTAATAAAGAAAAACAAGAGAAAAATATTTTCATGTTAGTTGGTCAAAAAAATTAATGATTTTTTTTTTTAAATTAATTGAAGGGTCTTTGTTTTTGTTGTTGTTGGGTTTAACAATTAATTATAGAGGAACATTGATGAACATTCAGAGAAACACTAAATATATATAGGGGTCGTCCCGCATATTACGTAACGCCTTTTTGAAGTCCACCACCACTGTTAGTCACATACAAACAAACCCCCCTATAAAGTATTATGTCCCAACATGGAACTACTTTCATTGCATTTTACCTTTTTTTATTTTTAGTAAATTTTCCCTCGTGACTTAAATATCACTCCATTTTTCTCTGTTGTGAAAATTATTGGATCTTTTTTTAAAAAAATCTGGTGTGACTGGCGCACAGCCCACACTTTCTCTTAACTACGGTAATCGAAAGTTGTGTTCTGTGCTTAACGCAGATTTTTGTGTCGAATGTATTTAGTTCCCGGCAGTACGGTACATTCGATTTTCAAGTTGTCAAATTTATAAGTATGGAAAAATATTTATATTTTGTTGCCATGGCAACCATTTCTCCTATCTTTTCATGGAGTACAAGAGTAAAGTGGTCTTCACAAGATTTCAATGACAAAATGAGAATATAAATTTTAAAGAGAATCTAAAAAATAATTGATTTTTGAATTTTAAAAAAAATCGTTGGAGCGAATTTTGAGAAAATCGAAAAAACTGAAAAAGTGCATAAGTAAAGTACTAGTACTCTTTTGCCGATTTTGATTCAAAAGCTTCGTGTCACGTGCCAGGGGGGTGCCTAACTTTAATATAAAATTTCAACCTCTAGCTCTTTTCGTTCTTGGGATATTTTGTTCACAGACAGACACACACACAGACACACACACAGGCAGACAGACTGACAGACAGAGACACAGACAGAACATGTCGCGAAAACCACTTTTTGGATTCAGGGGACCTCAAAACGTGTATATCCATCAAAATCTCGACATCAATTTTTGACATGAATCCAATACTTTCTCTATATATATTAACATCTGTATATAGAGGTAAGAGAAGTAAAAAAAACTTCAATTTTGAATTTTTTTTGGTCTTTGACACACCATTGCATAACAGGGTCCATATAGGGGTCGTCCACATATTACGTAACGCCTTTTTTGACGTCACCACCACTGTTAGTCACATACAAACGAACCCCCCTATAAATATTAGACCCAACATGGAACTACTCTCATATCATTTTACCTTTTTTTATTTTTAGTAAATTTTCCCTCGTGACTTAAGTATCACTCCATTTTTCTCTGTTGTGAATTCGACCTTTTTTTTAAAAAAAAATTGTATAAATTCAACTTTGAATTGTTATGTCATACTTAGAGAAACCCCCGGGTCCCCCATGTCCCAATTAGTAACGTTTTGTCTAGACCCCTCCCCCCCTAACGCGTTACGTGGACGACCCCATATTAACATAGTGTAAAGATTCTCCGAGGGGTGGGGAGGGGGTGGATTTGTCTCTAAATATTTTTTATTTTGGTCAAAAATCATATTGTAATTTTATAAAGAATTATTGGGTAAATTTTAATAGAAAAGGGTACTGAATATTAATTATACAATTGTTTAAAAAATAATTTCTAACATTTTTATTTATAAAAGCGTCTTAATCTTAATAAAAAGGATTAAAACAGGGATTTTATCGTTTCCTTTTTAAGCCCGACTTCCGCAGTTTACAAAGATTAAAAATAAAGATTTCATTTAAGCGAACATTCCACCTACAAGATAATAAAAAAGATGAAAAATGGTGCTAGCCTATATATTCCTTTAGGGAATTGAAATACTTGGTGAAAAATTGAGAATTAAATTACTTTTTTAAAAATTAAATTAAGAGTAATGAGTAATTTATTTCATTGACCTAATATGATCTTCGTCATGGGTGTGGAAAAAAAAATCTCAAGAATGAAAAGATTGAAATCTCATGGGTAAGGTAGGTAAAAAATTAACTTTTAAATAAAAGTAGCAGAGTAATAGTAGGCTACATCATTTTTTCGATTTTCTCAAAATCGGCTCTAACGATTTGGATTAAAATTCATAAATCAACTATTTTTTATATGCCCTTTAAAAGAAAATCAGTAAAATTTTTTGAGAAAGTTGTTTGAAGTACACTTTACTGATAAATAATATTTCAGATTTTTCAAATTCAATTTCTGGCTCTTCCTTCCATAGAGCCAATGTTAAATGGGGATTTGCATGTTAATTTCGATTCAAAAGGGGGTAAAGGGGGTCCCCTTGGATTCTCTATTGTGTATAAAATGTCCAAATATGGGATTAAAATTTTTGAAAAATAACCATAGTTTATTTTCAAGCAGTCAACATTTAAAATGCAAGTTTGAAACTAAGGTGCTATGGGAAACTAAATATATCTCGTATCTCAACACAACAAAATCAGATGTGGCAAGCACACTACACAACTAAGAGCAAGTTTTGTATTGACCGACCAGTCACACCAGATTTTTTTAAATATTTTTTATGTTCTTTAAAATGAATATTCTCATTTTGAAAAGTGATTGAAGCACTTAAATGGAAAGAGAGGAGAAATTGTTATTATCAGGGTTGTAATCAGAAAATTTTTCCCAGGGAGGGGGGGGAGTTCGAAATGACCCGAGAGGTAATTCCACCCTCACACTCATAAATGAATAAATTTTAAAGAATATAAAATATTTTTTATAATTTATAACAATATTTAAACTTTTACCATATTCTTTCTATATAATATTTCTTATTATTTATAATTTTGCAAATTTCAGGAGAGGAAAGGATTGGTATTGGGAGAAAGTAAAAAATTAATAAAAACATAAATGTCTATGTGTAAAAATGTAAATATAAATAAGTTGTTATAAATAATATTTATTAATTCACACATTTGAAAAGATTTATTATTATTAATCCCTGGTTCGGTCACCGGCTGAAGCAATTTTTTCATAAAATTTTTTTTTTTTTAATTTATCAATATTAAATTGGGTATAGGAGACTTTGCAGCCAAGGAATTAAATAAAAGTCTCCTATACCCAATTGAAAATCTACAGCCACTTCTCATCACTAGTTATCAATATTAATTATTTTTAATCAAAAGAGTATCGTAGAGTGACGCCTCACACGATCTGAGCGTAATCAAGATAATGATAAAAAAATTTTTTTGCTCTTTTGCATAAGATAAGAATGCAAAGTCACGAAAAGCTTTAATTTTAATTAATCTTAAATTAAAAAAAAAAATAATTCAGAATTCATAGAGACCAAATAAGAAAATTTTTTTTTTAATTATCTATTAAAAAAATTGTGAAATTATCTCGTTTATCACGGTATAAAGTTAAGTACCTTAATAAGAAGAAGCTTGCATTATGCATAGCATATAAAATTTTTAGCTAGTTTATTATGTAAGCTATTAGGAGGTGAGAAAATAACTTCAAAATATTCTTTGACAAGTGTGCAATGCTAATAAATGAATAATTTACATAAAGAAATCAAGATATTTATAAAAAAAAAGCTTTTTATCTCTTGACTCCCTAACATGATAGATAATGGTCGGAAAAGTGGGTTAGTAACTTGAAAGTACTTCAAAGAATCGAGGACTCCTATCAAATGAATTGAAATGAATTTAATTTCAAATTCTTATTTATCCTCAGTGATTATTCATTTATAGGCTATAATTTATAGTCGGAGAATTTTTATTTTATAGATCTTCCCTTGCCCTTGACCTTGAATTCTTATTTACAAATCCAAAATAATTTATGAAGAGAAGAATGCATTTTCTATAAATTATAAATTCATATTGGATTTAAATAATTGATTATAGTCTATTTAATTAAAATGATGACAAACATTAAGAAAAATCTATATAGAAAAATATTATTTTTGGATTAAATAAATATAATAATACGCTGCTGGGGGGAGTTGGCCGGGAAGAGCAACAGTTTCCAAGATCGGCTGAGGAGTGATGGCCTCTAGAAACAATTGTGTGGAACTTCTCCTCAAGTGGTGTTGCTGAAGTTGGTTATTAAAGAGAAAAAACGCTATATTTTCAGCAATTGTTTTTAATTCGTTAGTAAGGCAATATTTCCAGATATTTCGGAGACCTATCGGCACACCTTCCTCAGTGGATTTCACCTCAATCACCACATTACGGCCCTTATAATTAAAACGTTTGGAAGCGACATGTTATTTGATCAGCAATTATTAATCATATTTGATTAAATCAAACGTTTTAATTATAAGGGCCGTAATGTGGTGATTGAGGTGAAATCCACTGAGGAAGGAGTGCCGATAGGTCTCCGAAATATCTGGAAATATTGCCTTACTAACGAATTAAAAATAATTGCTGAAAATATAGCGTTTTTTTTTCTTTAATTGTGTGGAACGTCCCCGGTAGCCATCGATATTAATATAAAGAATATATAAAATAACAGCACACAACTTTCTCTTACCTTCGGTAATCGAAAGTTGGGTTCTGTGCTTGTCACACCAGATTTTTTGTGTCGACATATATTTAGTTCCCGACAGTACGGAACATTTGAATAAGTATGGGAAAATATTTATATTTTGTTACCATGGCAACCAGTTCTCCTATCTTTTCTATGGAGTACAAGAGTAAAGTGGTCTTCAAAGATTTCAATGGCAAAATGAGAATATACATTTTAAAGAGCATCTAAAAAATAATTTATTTTTGAATTTTAATCAAAATCATTATAGCAAATTTTGAGAAAATCGAAAAAAAAAACTGAAAAAGTACATCATTAAAGTACTAGTACTTTTTGGCCGATTTTGATTAAAAGCTTATTTTCACGCTCCCGGGGTGTGTTTAACTTATATATAAAATTTCAGCCTCATAGCTCAATTCCTTCATCCTTTAAATTGAACCCACAGACAGACCATGTCGCGAAAACCACTTTTTACTTTCTCTTACCTATGTATATATGTAATATATATATGAGAGAAAGTAATGGATTCATGTCAAAAATTCGATGTCGAGATTTTGATGGATCTTCACGTTTTGAGGTCCCCTGAATCCAAAAAGTGGTTTTCGCGACATGGTCTATCTGTGTGTGTGTGTGTGGGTGGGTGTGTGGGTGTGTGGGTGTGTGTTCAATTTTAACATGAAGGAATTGAGCTACGAGGTTGAAATTCTATATTTAACTTAAACACCCCCGGGACCGGAAAAATAAGCTTTTAATCAATATCGGCCAAAGATTACTAGTACTTTACTGATGTACTTTTTCAGTTTTTTCGATTTTCTCAAAATTTGCTCCAACGATTTTTTTTTAAATTCAAAAATCAATTATTTTTTAGATGCTCTTTAAAATGTATATTCTCATTTTGCGATTGAAATCTTCTGAAGACCACTTTACTCTTGTATTTCCTAGGGAAGATAGGAGAAATGGTTGCCATGGTAACAAAATATAAATATTTTCCCATACTTATAAATTTTACATCTGAATTCAAATGTTCCGTACTGTCGGGAACTAAATATATGTCGACACAAAAAATCTGGTGTGACAGCACAGTACACAACTTTCGATTACCGAAGGTAAGAGAAGTTGTGTGCTGTGCGCCAGTCACACCAGATTTTTTTGATTCAGGGGACCTCAAAACGTGTAGATCCATTAAAATCTCGACATCAAATTTTTGACATAAAACCAATACTTTCTCTCTCTATATATTAATATATATAGAGGCAAGAGAAAGTAAAAAAAAAGTTTTTATTTATAATAGTGCAAATTATAAATTTTCCTATAACATGTTTTTAAATATCTCTTTTGATCATTTCCTTGTATGTTTTCTGACAGACAATTTATATTTTCGGATATAATCTTGATAGAAGGCGAAAGAACAATTTCCGCTAAGTGTAAGAAAGAGACCAACACTTTGTATGTTATATTTATTTTCTGATAGGTTTAAGTTGTTGGTTGGCTGGCTAGGTCAGGCTGGCGACATAGCTGGCTGGCTATTTGACCCCGAAGACCTCGCGTGTAACTTTTTTTTCTAATCTCTAATTGTTTTGTATTAACGCAAAGAAAGCAATTTATTGATTAAATACGTCGGCGGAGACGTTTAAGTATTCTTTTTTTTTTTTTTTTTTTTTTGTAAATAATGAACTCGTAAAGTGAGAACGTCAAGTCCCATTCTTCCAACTTAATGAAATTTGCTCTTTTTCAAGCGTTTTTTCACAAACAGTGATAGATAAATTAAATTTGATATAAATAAATATGCCTGGACCATATAGTATCGTTAGAAAATTTAATGGCCAAAAAATAAACAAAACCATAAAAAGAATTTAGCGATGAATTTTTTAGAGTTGGACTAGCCGCGCCGCCCGCCTCGCCCCCCTGGACCTCCCCCAACTGTCTCAGGCCCGCCTGCTGCGGACCCCCTTAATTATGTAAACTTTAGGAATTAGTAACTTAAAAGTTTTGGAACGAAAATAATTTTCCTGTAATCCCTGAAAAGGTCCTCTTTAAGTCTATAAAATTTCGTTTCAAAATTCCAATGGCAAGTTGGTCAAACAGAGCGTGAAAGACAGACAGACATTCGAGAATTATATATAAAGATGAAGAGATTTAAATTATATTTGGAAATTCATGATTAAATAATTAATTATTACGTTTTTTTTTTTTTTAATCTTTTCGGCATCTTAGGCCATATGGTTCCTGTTATGCAATGGTGTGTCAAAGACCAAAAAATTCAAAATTGAGTTAAGCACGGAATATTGTTTCAAATGCTTTAATTAATATTATTTTTTATGAAATATGTCGTAAAAAAATTTATATTTAATGTTACTTGCACAATTGACAAGAAAAATTATATATAATCCAATGTAAACAAAAAACTTTATTGTTGATTTTCTCAAAACTAGATGTTTGGTCTTTGACACACCATTGCATAACAGGGTCCATATAATCTTTAGACAATAGGCCTACTCAAATTATTTACGGTGCGAGCCAAAATGAGACCACCTGAAAATATTAAATAAATAAATAAATCATGGTGGATTGCAAATTTAACAAAATTCATTTCAATGAAAATGAAGAAATTTTCGCTCTCTAGGCTTGGTGAAGGGGTTAGCGTGCTAATCTCCTATACTAAACGTCACGGGTTCGAGCCCCAGGTAGTCCGATGATTTTATTTAAGCCATTTGGATACCAGATGGCTTAAAAAAGAATACCTGAACCCCCATTATATATATTAATCAATAACGGATATCGTAAAAGTCATATATGGCCTGAGTTGCCGAAAAGAATGTGTGAATGTGCGTGTGAGTGTGAATGAGAAAAAAGTGGAAGTCTTAAAAAAAAAAAAAAAAATTTATGAATCTCTTATATTTAATAAAGAACTTCGTAAACTCCGTTGCCTACAAAACTACACTGGAATCGATGTATCCAACAATATTTTTGTGCCCAGATACATTGCTCTGAAATATAATATAATTTATATTATAAAATATTCTAAAAATACATTTAATTATCTATAAAATTAATACTGAAGATGGGATTTTTTGATAATAGTAGTCCTAATCTAAAAGGTACTAATTAGTTAGTCCTTAGTGTGTCTCATTTTATAATATAAATTTTCTGTGTTAAAATAACAAAGTGCCAATTTATTACAATTTTCCGACAGCGAGGTGTTTGTGGTTAAGTGCCTCCCATCAGGGCAAAAGGTGTTAAATTAAATAATGCCTACCATTCGTTGTTATATTGTGAGCAGGATAAGCAGCAAACTATATAGGTATTATTTAATTTAACTCTCTAGCCTTGATAGCGAGGCGACTTGCCACCACAAACATTTGATAGTGGAAATTGCAATAAATTGTGTTAAAACCAGTTATTTACTTCATTGTTCAATTTTGTTGTGTTTTTTTCTGAATAATTTCTTTATATTTTCACCTTACCCAAATTTTCTTATTTTCATTCTCACTACCTGGCCCTAAAATTTTATAGTTTTAAGCATAAGGCATTTTTCTCTCTATTAAAAGTCAAGATTTTTCTACACGCTTTTCGGAAGGTTTTTTTATTTAAATACTAACGCACAAAATTATTAATCTTTTCTCTCTTTTTTGGACGCAATCTTGAAATAAAAGAATGGTTTAGAGAGTGTCGACATAGATCAATGATGACTAAGTCGTCATTATTTATTGATTTTTTTAATTTTCGTATCTTTCAGCGGAGATTAATCTTCAATAACAGAGAGACGGAGGAGACATTGGCAATGTTTGAAAATTTGAAAATTTTCACGGCAAGTGGGATATGAACCTAAAGTTGTATAAGCAACTCTAGATTCGTAATCCGCTGATTATCCGATTAGCCATGAACCTCCTAATTGATAAAAGGCTGCATTAAAATATCTTCAGAATAAGATGGATGATACCTCAGAGCCAGACATTGTTAAATCCAAAATTGAGTGGTTTTAATTTAGTTCGTAAACTAAGATATGAAGGGGGGGAGGGGATCAGCACTCAAGTGAACTAAATCAACTTTTAACTCTTTTGAGGAAAAAATGAATCAAAGTTAAAGCCTTATACTTTAGTAGAAAAAATAAAAGGCTAAACAGCTAGGTTTATTTCTTTATTAAAGAACCCACAGCGACGTTTCGGTCGACTATGCGACCATGCCATGAAGATGGTCGCATAGTGGGCCGAAGCGTCGGTATGAGCATTCTTTAATAAAGAAATAAACATAACTGATTGATTACTTTTTCCAATCAAAAATATAGATATTGACCCGTAGATATATATATAGATTTGATAAATTTCGAGGGGGGCATGTATCTCACTAAAAATAAATATATATATAAAGATAAATATAGAGAAAGAAAGTATTGCGATCATGTCAAAAAATTAGATGTCGAGATTTTGATGGATATATATACATGTTTTTTTAAATTATAAAATTTTGGGAATATTTTTTTTTTTAAATAAAGAAGATAAGGATCAAATTTTGCTAAATGGCTCATAGCTAGTGCTCAAAATTAAATGAATGAAATATTTAAAGAAATTGCAAAGGTTTCCAGGGAGAGAATTTCTCAAAATTTACTGGTAATAATTCTAAAGATTCAAAAATAGACATGTATGGGTTGAAAAAGTTTGACTATTTATATACAGGAAATGATAATGATGGATGTTTAATAATTAGGAAGGGTCTAAATGAGATATGTTTATTATTACTAATAGTAGTTTCTATCTATAAATTAAAAAATAAAACAGGCAAGTTAAACCTTGGTTGGCCTCCCGAGGAAAATGTTTATGTCGTCAGTAATCGACGAGTCAAGCAAAGCATAATAAAGACTAAATAAGCTTATGAAAGTCGCAGTTAGCATTCATAATGGTTTAATAAACCCTTAGCAATTAAACGGAATAAATAATAAAATTATATGCAATATTAGAAGCTGAAATTCAAATTTGACGAGGGAGAGTGGTTTAAAATTAAAAATTAATATATTAATTTCTTTTAAAAAATATATTTCTTTTGCTTAATTTTAAATAAAATTTATTAAAGGGTTTTTTTATATTGTAAAAACTCGCCACACCTTTTAAAAAAGAATATTTCACCTAATTTTCTGAAAAGATTATTTCTTTCCAACCCATTTAAAGGTGTGGTATTTTCAGAGCTCGAAAAATATAAA